>JAJPUD010006763.1:76051-102499 GCA_023553655.1 Myrmecobius fasciatus
TTTTTTTTTTTTTTTTTTTTTTTTTGCTTTTTGCTGAGGCAATTGAGGTTAAGTGACTTGCCCAGGGTCACACAGCTAGGGAATGTTAAGTGTCTGAGACCAAATTTGAATTCAGGTCCTCCTGATTTCAGGGCTGGTGCTCTATCCACTGTACCACCTAATTGCCCCCGATTACCCTCATTTTTAAGATTTAGATAAATGCTAACATGTATATATATATATATACACATATACATATGCATATATATATATATATCAGGTGTATTGGTAGAAATCTAAGGGATTTCTGGTTGATCACTACACAGTCATAGTTCTCTCTGCCTCTGTCTATATGTGTACATATACACATATGCATACATTAATGCATGTACACACATATAAAAGCATGAACATGTATATCTCTATATTCCACAATCTGATTGTTTTATTATCATAAAATAAATATAACTATTTTCCAAAGCTTCTTTTAACAAAAATTGATAGATAAAACATAATATAATGCAAAGGAATGATGAATTTGGAGTCAGAATATGAAGCAACAGTATAGTATTTGATTTCAGGTTCTCATAACTGAGCTCAGCAATCTGCCTGGTATCCTGTACTATCCTGAAAATCTTTCCTCTCCTAACACAAACCACAGTTTCTTTACAATGTGGCAAATGTTCCCTTTTTGATTGAGACAATTTTATTGATTGAAACAGATAGAAATAAATGTAATTGTGAGAAAAAAGTAGAAAAATGAAACTCAGAAGAGACGTGGCCTAAGAATCCTGTTTCTTAACATGCAATTTACCTATGATAGACATGAAGATTTTTAAGACTGAAAGTTGGGGAACTTTAGATACTTAAGACTTTTTGGTGACTAAGGGACTACTTTAAATTGCCTATTTGCAGCTTAGTTGACAGAAAAATGATTTTGGTTTGTAATTATAACTTAGACTTATATGAGTGGAATTTTATGTGAGACTGTTTGAAACAGAAAGCTTGATCAAGACCTGACTTTCCAGAGGCAGGAGCAGATATCAGAGTGGGTTTTAGAATACTACTAGAGCTGGGTCACAGAACACCTCCAGTCCAGTCTGCATTTCCAGCTGCTTCTTGGAAGAGCTGTTTGAAGGCAGAGTTTTGGTACTTGGAGGAGTTGACTGAAAGAAAAAGGAGATAATTCTCCATTTTCCATCAGCTCCTCTGCTTGGATTAAACTCCATGAAACATCATATTTCCAGTCTATCTACCCTTATTGGTCCTTTGCCCCAGGCCTGAGCTTCAGTTCCTTTTGTGCTGTTTTCCCTCACTAGTTTGTAAGCTCCTTGAAGATTATGTGTTATTCTACCATTTTTCAGTCATGTTCAACTCTTTGTGACCTCATTTGTAGTTTTCTTGGCAAAGACACTGGAATAGTTTTCCAATTTTCTCCAGCTTATTTTACAGATGAGAAAACTGAGGCAAATAAAGTTAAGTGACTTGCCCAGGTTCATATGGCTAGTGTCTAAAGTCAGATTTGAATTCAGAAAAAGGAATTTTCTTGACTCTAGATTTGGAACTCTATCCACTGTGCCACCTATCTTCCCTTTCTTTGAAGGTAAGAGTTGCCTTCTTTTTTATTTTTTATTATTATTTTTTTTTTATAAAATCCCTAGTATTAAATCTATTAGGGAGGAGGAGAGGGACAGATAGTCTAATCCAAGAACACTGGTCTCAGGATATAAAGCCAATTGAGAATGCAAAAGATATTAGAGAAGGTTTGTATTATTTTTGTTAGTCAGGTGCTATATTTTTTCTAAATTTTTATATTTTCTATATTTTTGAAGAAAGGTCTATCAATGGCCCCTAAATTTCAGTGCCCTGGATCAAAACTCTAGCTGCCTCAACTTAGTAACATCTTTGGCCATACAACTATGCATACAGTAGGAATTCCATAAATACTGGGGACTGATTAAACAAAAAATAAAATTGAATTTTTGTTCCTCCCCCCAAAAAAATTCTGCAAAAGATGGCTCTCTGACCAGCATCATTTCCCACTGCTGAATTTTCAGGGAGAGGCTTAGGCAAAAACAGAAAGAAGGGGCTGATAAATGTGTTAGATAAGCAAATATATGCAAAGAGTCTGGCACTCACTGAGAAATGTGACCCCGTTAGAGAAAGGAATCAGATTTACATGTCGCAAAAATGCTGTTCGTTATTTTAATCGACAGAATTGGATTAGACTCCAGCATCCGCCTGCATTCCCCATTGTTTTCTTTTTATATTAACTACAGGAGGCTCATTAGCATTTCATGGATGTAATTGTTTCTGGGTTCCATCCTCCATTAATGACTGTAATTGAAGGCATATATGGGGCCCAGGATGACGTGACTGCAATTTAAGTGAGCCTGTCTGGATCTCTATTTACACTGTATTTCCACCCCCCCTCCTTTTTTTTTTTCCTATGGCTCAGTATTTGTATGTAACCAAACTCAATGCATTTCACAGAGCTGATGTCTCCATCAGCACAAAGCTCAGTTTGTTTTCTTGTGCCTGTTTCTAGGACTACTTTGTCGCTTTCCAGCCCCCATAAGGGTATCTCAGCAGAGCAGGATGTTCAGTTCAATTCTTCTGGGAGGATATGGGAGGGAGGAGAGAATAAGCTTCCCCAAAGGGGGAAAGCTGTTTCCCCTGCTTCCATCCGGCACACACGTGGAGTGGCTTTCTGTCCAGCTGCTCTGCCCACATCTCCTGGGGCTACACAGCTTGGTTCAGAGTTGGGGTGCAGGGAAGTAACAGGGGAGGAGGGATGGTGGTCTATGAAAGCCACAGTTTTCTTTGTAGTCTTTTGTGGTCCTCATCTCTCTTTGCAAGAAAATGACAAGCTATCCCTCTTAGGATTCCGCAAGCTATAATAGGGCAAAGAAAAAGACAGGAGGATTATGAGCGACAAATGAATAAGGTACTTATTTATATGTTCTGGGATCAGCATACATATGTGGTATTTAAATCTTATAGATCGATGAAACCAGAAGCATAGGTTCAAGTTTATTCTCTGCCTCTCTCCATGTAATGACAGTCAGAGGATTATGCAGTAAAAGATCTGAATTTGGAATCAGAGGTTTGAATCCCAGGTCAACTTATTCCCAATGTTACCTTGAGTAATTAATTCACTTAATTTCTCTGGGACTTAGTTTCCTCATCTGTAAAAGAAGAGAGAATAGATAATCTCTAAATAGATAATCTCTTACCACCTCTGGATCTTAATTCAATTCAATAAAAATTCATAAATTTCCTACTGTATGTCATGTACTATGCTAAACTCTGGGGATATGAAGACTAAAATTAGTCAAGTGATCAATTAATAAACACCAATTTAACACTTCCTCTTTGCCAAATATTGTACTAGACTTTGGGGAATACAAAGACAAAACTAAATCAATAAATTTATCAACAAATAAAAGAAAACATAAATATAATTTCTTCCCTCAAGGAATTTCCAATTTAGGGGGGTAGCTAACATGCAAATAAATAGGCAAGTACATGTAGAGTACAGAGTAGATGGGAAATGTCCTTAGGTATCTAGTGGCTAAGGGAAAGGGGAAAGAACTTCTATAGAAGGTAGTATTATTTAGTATATGGAAAACAGGAAGTTGACCTCTATGACTAAACCATAGAATATATAAAAGGGAGCAAATGTAAGAAAAAAGAAAAGATAATGAATGGTTCCTGGTCTTAGGGAGCTTATAGCAAAGCTAAAATTTGAGAATCATTTGGAGGTAAGATGTAAATATGAAATTGTTTTAAAGGATGAATTTTGGTTCACTTCAGTTTCCAAAAATTATGCAAGAGAGACATAGTTTCCCCAACAAAACATATTATGGGCCAAATCTAGTTGGATCACATCTGGAGTACTGTGTTTAGTTGAGGATATTTACAATTATTGACTAATGGATATTTGGGCTCATGGGCGACTAGGTTAGGTTACTAAGTCCTACAAGAGTAAATTTAAGGAATTTGGAATATTTAGACTAGGGAAGAGGGACTTAGGAGAGAACTGATTCTGCCTTTAGATAGATATAAGAGGAAAACAGAAATTAGATGCATTCTATTTGGTCTCAGATAATATGAACATGAACAAGAAAAAAAGGGTAGAAGTCACACAGATATGCTTATTTAGGCTAGCCTAGGATAACCTAGCTTTTAGATCTCTCTGCCCTAAACTGGATTGGTCTATTTCAGGAGGTATAGTGTGCTCCTTTTCTGTATATGTCTTTAATCAGGGACTAGAAAATTATTTCTGGGTGATGAATGTGGGGATGATTCCTGAGTCAAGGACTTGAAATTCACATATTCCTATGATATTGAGGATTCTACTGAGCTGGAAAGATTTCAAGTATAGTCTCAGTAGTGGAAAGGGGAAGAGAAAGGTAAAGGGGAAAAAGGAAAGGAAAGAGGAAGGAAGAGGGGAATGTAAAGGAAAAGAAAGAAGAGGAAGGGGAAGAAGAGGAGGAAATAAAGGGGAAGAGAAAGGAGAAGGGGGAAAGAAGGGGAAGAGAAAGAAAAAAAGAAAGGGGAAGGGAGGGGGAAGGAAAGTAAAAGAAGAAAGGAGCAGAGGAAGGAAGGGGAAAGAGGAGGAGGAGAAAGAAAAGGGGGAAAAAGGAAATGAAAGAAGGAAGGGAAAGAGAAAAGGGGAGAAAGAAAAAGGGGAAGAAGAAAGATAAAAGAAAGAGAGAGGGGGAACAATATGATAAGGGAAAGGAGTGAGGAAAGGAGGAGGGGAAAGTAAAAAAGAAGTGGAAAAGGTAAGAAAAAAGAGAAAAAGAAGGAGGGAGTATGATAGGAAAAGGAGAGGCAGTGGGGAAGGAGGAGAGAGGTGGAAAAGGCAGGGGGAAAATAAGAGAATAAGCATTTATATGTCATATCCTACATGACAGTTATAAGCTAAGTACTTTGTTTGAGTATGACTACATCTGGATAGGCTAATTGCCAAGTTGGTCCCAGGGGGATAAATTTATCAACGATTGCAGCTCTTGAAGATGAATAAAAATACTCCAAAAACAATTTATTAAATACTTGATATGTGCCAAACACTGTGTTAAGTACTGAGGATGCAAATTAAAAAATGCAGACAGTCCCTATAATCTAATGGGGAGGGGAAAAAATAGGTTTATTAGTTCACTGTTTCAGGTCTGTTGAATGAAAACAGAAAAGTAGATGAGGGGCAGCTAGGTGGTGCAGTGGATAGAGCACCAGCCCTGAAGTCAGGAGAACCTGAGTTTAAATCTGGTCTCAGACACTTAACATTCCCTAGCTGTGTGACCTTGGGCAAGTCACTTAACCCCAATTGCCTCAGCAAAAAGCAAAAAAAAAAAAAGAAAGAAAGAAAGAAAGAAAGAAAAGTGGTTGAACAGATACATGGAAGTAGCAATGGCTATATTAATTTGATTCTAGTTCTAGAAATGGAAACCAGCATGGAATCAGAGGTAGGGAGCTAAGGGGAGTAAGTGGGTATATGCAGGCAAGCAAGACAGCTGGTAAGATGACTATAGAGTAAAGAGATTCTACCAATTTAGAGTGAACCACGGGAAACAAAGACCAGTTAAGACAATGGAGTCTCAAGTTAAGAGTTCATGTATTATATTACAGAGGAGTGGCTATCTGCATTGGTGGATGGATTATTCATACCCATAAAATCACAGAACCTAAAAAAGAATTGATTCCTGGCTGCTTTGTCCCTTTTGGGTCCTCTCTTCCTGTTAGAAGCTGCTTTTCCATCGTTCTTTCCAACAGTCCCATTATCTTGGATATGCCCTCACTAGCTTGGAGTTCTCATACTGATCCTCAAGTTCTCAGTGTTCCAGCACCATTAAGCTACCCTCTGCTATTAGCATGCCATGCAACCTATTAGACATCCAACTTTTACTGTTGCTCCTTCCTGCCACAGAGATCATCCTTTTCTTGTCCTTCAGACTCTTTCCCCCCACTCTTTAATGAGTCTTTTGCTATCTGTTCCTCCCCTCATCCTCATCCCCCATACACCATCCTCTCTAATCCTCACTTAATCTCTGCCGAAAACTCATCTTCCCACACCCTCAGTTAAATTTTCCAGCTTGGAATTTTACCTCCTCAGGCTTTGGTTCTTTATCTACTGCTGTGACAATTATATGATTTGATAAATTAATGCAAATGAGCCAATAAGTGGTGCAGAGAAGAGTTTTCTTTGTTTTCTTGTTGCTCATCCCAGGAAATACATGTGCGCCTTAACAGAGGCTTTCTACAGACCATCCATGCTCTTCATCTCTATTATCTATTAGAAATGGGGATCACCAATAAGAAGAAGACAACCAATGCCATACAGATCTGAGTAGTAGCCTCACTAGCCCCATGACCCAGACGTCTTTAAGCCCTGAAGGTTCTACCAGCAGCACCCATTAGTCATTGCTACTCTCTCTTCCTCATTTCTTTTTTCCATTTTTACTCTTGAGGAGCACCATTAGCAGCAGACCAGAGCATCAGCATCAAATGGGCTTCTTAAGGTGAGAGAAGTGAGTTACAGTACCACCTTACCCTCCATCCCAGGAAGATCAGGCAAGAGTTCCTCAAACATACTACTCTACTTCCCATCTCCTTGTTGCTTCTGGAAGACATCCTCTCATCACTTCTTCCCTTTCTTTGAGATGCAGCTCAAGTATCACTCTCTGCAAAAAGTAAGAGTCACATGATCAAATTTGCACTTAGAAATATTCTATTTATAGGATTTATAGAATAGAGTGGAATTTATAGGATAGAGTGGATTTATGGGATAGAGTGGAATGGCAAGAGACTTTAGGCAGGTGTCTGATAATGATGCTGAGGTAAAGAATTAGGTTGCATTTTATAGGGTCATGTCAACTTTAGATGGAAAGGGCTTCATCACTGATTCTTACTAGATAACATCAAGCAAAGAGCAAAACTAAGAGCAGAGATCAAAAAAAGAGCAAATAGGATGAAAGCTAGCACATCAAGGTTTTTTGAAGGTCCTTTTTGGTACTGTAATTATTCAGGAGAATGTCCACCATATGGTTAGCAAACCTGAACCAATTACATAATATCTCTACATGGTCCACTTCTATTGCACATCATTAAGACCCTCCTAGAAATAGGCTCCACAGTCTCCCACATAGAAAATTGTATCAAATGGTCATGCTTATACACCTTACTCAAATGGCCAATTACTCATTGTCATTCAGTTATATCCAACTCTTCATAACTCCATTTGTGATTTTTTTTGACAGATACTGCTATGATTTGCCATTTTCTTTTCCAGCTCATTTTACAAATGAGGAAACTGAGGCAAACTGAGTTAAGTGGTTTGTCCAGGATCACACAGCTAGTGAGTTTCTGAGACTTGATTTGAACTTCTAGCTTCTTGACTTCAGGCCTAGCACTCTATCCACTGTGCCACCTATGTGTCCCATTTCTTATTACTAAAATAAAATTCTTAATGTGCATCAAGGAAAGACTTCAAGTTTGAATTGCAGGACGTGGATATAGAATGAAATCTATATCTGCAAATAACTTGGTCTGCTTCAGACATGACAAATGGAGCATAAAAATAGAAAAGTGATGGTCCTATCTAATACTGATAAGAAACTTACTAATAAAGAAGTATTGAAGTTTTAAAATCCTCATGGCCAATTCATGAAAATTTTTTTGTGGAAATGGAGAAGTTTAGAATGACAATTCAACACTGGGTCATTGCTACCAGAAATTACAAAAAGATTATTCTTAACAAAAATGTATTTAGTGATCAAAGTAAATTATTCAAGGAAACTTCATAAACTGTTCAACACATCACTGTAGGCTGTACAAATTTTGGATGTGCCAAATATTTAGGACATGGTACTTAGAATCAGAAGCTCTTTTTCTATTTTTTATGAATGAGCAAATTACAAATCCTTAACCTATATTGGGAACTATATTGGAACTGAACCCTTATCATAGACTGAATTGTTGAATACATTTACAGGAATATAACATTGGTTCACAAGAACAACATTTTAAATTGATGGAGCCATAGGAATTACCAATAATTTCTGAGCTCCATGGAACGAAATGCTTTCAAAACATAGATACCCAGGAAAAGAGATAAAATTTCTGTATGTATGGGATGAGTTACATAATGGTTTCAGAGTATGAGGAGCTCCTTTATGTTGTCTGGGCTACAGAAAGAAAACCAGATTTTAAAAACAATCAAACATGTAAAATAAAATAAATGAGAACATTGGACCAGATAACTTCCTGAGGGACTTTCCAGCTATAAATCCATGATCTTTCTAGTTCTCCTTATTTTAGAAGAATATTCAGTTAGATTCATATGTCTTTGTGAATATTTGCATCACAATAATGTAAATCAGTGAGATAACCTTAAAACAAACAATGCAATTTAAATTTGAGAGCAACAGGAAGAGTTAAAAGACATTGACATGAAAGTCAGAGGATCTCCTAAGTACTGTGGCTTGCTTTAAAATTTAATCTGCATTATTAATATTTTATACATCACTTTCTTAAATCTAGATAATAAACAAAACAATAAATCAAGCTCCAATTTGTATGTAGGGTTTATGGCTTTCTGAGGTGTAAATGCTCATATTGAAAATTTAACAACTGGTTCTAGCAGACTTCGATTCTTATCCTACCTAACTGCTCAGATGATGATGGGCAATTAACTTTTCTTTCTTGGGACTCAGTTTCCTCATGTGTCAAGTGAGAGATCTGGACTAGTTGTCTCTAAAGTATCTTCTGGATCTGTAGCTCCATGGTTCTAAAGACTATATCAGAATAGAAAATATCTTACCAGTAGAAACAAGAGCACGGGGAAGGGAAGCTAAGAAAAAGCAATAATTAACAGTTTTCTAAAAGGAACTTCACTTGATCAATCAGGTCTAGCAGAGAAGGCCAAGAGGTAAACCTTGTCAACCCCTCTGAAGTGTGCAGTTATTCCTAATGGATGAAACCATTCATCCCCTCTACAAAATTAAAGCCTTAGATAAAAACTTAGATAATTCTCATTTTCTCCTCATACCTCAAGTATGCAAAGGACTTATTCAGTTTTGATCAAGAAAGACACTTCAGTTTTGAGATAAAGCTGAGAATGTGGGTGTGATAACTTAGTAACCTTTTCACCAACATTTTCTTTAAAGGGATAATTGAGGCAAGGTGAAAAAATATGAATATTCACTTTTTTCATAAGCAATCAAATTTCCTTCACACCTACCATTGCTGATTCAGACTCAGATTAATTTCTTCCCTCAAATGTATCTTAATTGGATAGGGTCACTTTTCTTTTTCTTTCTTTTTTTTTTTTAATTAAAACTTTTTATTTGCAAAACATATGTATGGATAATTCTTCAACATTAACCCTTACAAAGCTTTCTGTTACAGATTTTTCCCCCCTACTCCCCACCCCTCCCCTAGATGGCAGGAAATCCACTACATATTAATTATGTTAAAATACTTGACAAATCGAATATATGTATATATATTTCCACACTTATCATTTTTGTGCAAGAAAAATCATATCTACAAGAAAGAAAAATCAGAGAAAATAAACACAATGCAAGCAAACATCAATAGAGAGCATGAAAATGTTATGTTGTGGTCCACATTTCACATCCCTCTCTCTAGGTGTATATGGCTTTCTTCACTGAACAATTGAAAATGGTTTGAAATATTTCATTGTTAAAGAGAGCCATGTCCATCAGAATTGATCATCATATAGTCTTGTTGCTGCCGTGTATAATGATCTCCTGGTTCTGCTCATTTCACTCAGCATCAGTTCATGTAAGTCTCTCCAGGCCTCTCTGAAATAATCCTGCTGGTTGTTTCTTACAGAACAATAATATTCCATAACATCCATATACCATAATTTGTTCAGCCATTCTCCAATTGATGGACATACATTCAGTTTCCAGTTTCTAGCCACTACAAAAAGGTCTGCCACAAACATTCTAGGATCATTTTTTCAGTGACAGTTTTAGAGTCTGTGTGTGTGTGTGAGTTGTTTTTGTTTCTAAAATTTGAGCTCTATGTTTCAATTAGTCATATCTACTGTGAACAAAATGAGAATAAAACCAGTTTCAAATATCTCCTATGATAAACCATGTCCTTTAAACTATCTATTTGTCTCTGGTCTTTTGGATCCATTATCAGTTACACAAATTTATCAGCTTCTGATATCCCAAAAAGTTTATTTATTAACCATCCTCATCCTCATCCTCACCTAGCCTTTTTCTCCCTCTCTTTTTCAAGGCTATAGTTGTTCATTCATATATGTTCAGGGGAAGGAACAGTTAAATATAGTTTTTTTGAGTTGTAAATCAAAGGCATTGGTGGAAGGAACTTTAGAAATTGTGATACAATGAAAAAAAGCAAGCCCTCTGTTTAAATACTGAATTTATACACTTCCTAAGTGTGTAAATTTGACAAGTTACTCAATCTCTTGTAGATTATTCATCAATAAAATAGGAATACTAATAATTCTAATAGATGCTTTCATAACATAAATATGAGGGACTGATAATATAATAAGTATAAAAGAACTTGATAAAAAACTATGAGAATGAATTATTAATTTGTTTTCTAGGTCAATTCATGCATTTTATATATAGCATCATAGTGATACTATTGTGGGATACAGTTCTCCCTTTCTTCCTCAACTGCTCTTCCTCATCTTTCACATTCTTCTTTTGGTATTTTCTAAAGTCCAAAGTAACAGATTAGAAGGCTTTGGGGGTCAAGGTAAGAAGGAAGAAGACAAAATTCTAAAGGGTCTTGTGCATCTTATAACCAAAGGGCACATGACAAATAAATGTAGTCAACAAACAAACATTTGTTAAGTCCTTAATATATGCCAGGGGAAGCTAGGTGACATAGGAAATAGACTAATGGACTTTGAGTCAGGAAGATTTATTTTCATGAGTTCAAATTTGTCCTCAGACACTAACTGTATGATCCAGGGCAAGTCACTTAATTCTGTTTATTTCAGTTTCTCATGTATAATATGAGCTGTAGAAAAGAAAAAAAAAATGTCCTCAAGAAGCTCTTAGTCTAATGGACACAGCGATTGGTTTACATTACCAACAAAGAATTGTTCAAAAAAAGAGGCACAAAAGATGACATTACAGAGAGAGAATGAGAAATTCTCATTGTTCTTATTTTACAGATGGGGAAACTGAGACTGTGAGAGGGTAAATGACATAGCTAGGCAATGTCTAAAGAAGGATCCTAATTGTTTCTCTGAATCCAAACCCAATACTCTTCACTATATTGTCTAGATATTTTAAAACCCAATTAAATAGCCAAAGTATCAACTTTATGAGATTTTACACATCCTCATATCTTCAATAGGTATATTGCACATAACATTATATCCTGCACAGAGGAGGCATTTGTTGAATTAAATTTATAGGATCATAGAATTGAACAGGTATATTCAACTATATCAGGTAGCATGGTATAGTGGAAAAGATACTGAATGGGAATATTTGGCATTCTGATCTCTTTCTCCTGACTTCCTTCAAGTTCCAGCTTTCTTTCTTTCTACTGTCTTCTTGCTGCTAATCATTTCAAATTCATCTTGTTTATAGCTTGCATATGTTTAGCTGTTTATATGTTGTTTATTCATTAGACTGTGAGTTCCTTGAAAAAAAAAAGACTCACCTTTCTCTTTATCCTTAATGTATAGCACAATGACTGGAGCATACTAGATGCTTAATAAATGCTTATTAACTGACTCACTAACTGGAGAGTTAAATTCTTCCTCAGACATTCACTAGTTATATGACCCTAAGGAAATTACTTATCTCTTAGTGTTTCAGTTTCCTCATCTGCAAAATGAGGTAATTGGACTCAATGCATTCTAATTTTCTTTCTAGGTCTAAAAAATCTAAGATCTGAAGGATGCTCTCCATGAATCCAAAGGCTAACCTTAGCTATAGCTTTCTAGTTGCATTATAGAATGAACTTTTATTCTATTTTATTGAAATGAGAATTGAGTCATTTATTTATCTTTTGCAAACAGAAAACTGGGAAGAAACAGGAATGAAGTGAAGGCAGCTTTATAGAATTTTCCCCTTCATGTCTGGTTGGGGCAAGCTGATTTTAGGACATATAGGGGTTAAAATCCTAAAATTGAAAAAAAAATTGCTTTATCATATATATTACTTTTATTTAGCACCATCAGATGGTTTTAGTACATATGATAGGTTGAAATTTTATAATTAAAAATACTTTATCACATATTACTTTTATTTAACATTATCAAAGAATCAGAAAATTTTCATTTTTACCATTTTACCATTTTACCATTTACCATTCTAATCCAAGATGATTTATAAAGAGATGTTCCCCCCCCCCGGTTTGGCCTTTTATTTTTAAGTTTTTTCTTCACATACTGTATTTGGAGATGTCAAAGATCGCATCTGACAGGGAATTCTCAGAGGTGGAAGAGAGAACAATACCTAAAGACACTGAGCTTCCAGCTATGATACACGGTAATACTGTGGCAATGGTTCAATGGCAGAAAGAATTGAACCAGAGTTCCCTGGTTTGCCTGCAGCCTGTCTATTCAATCCATTTCAGGGTACTATGACTAACTCCATGGCATGACTATAATGGGATCATTAAGGTAGACAGATTCATATTTGCAACTGTTCTAATGGAATGAACAAAAACCTGAGAATCAAGATATATGAATTCTCTTAATTTTATTTTTCTTACTTTTAAAATGGGAATGATAAAAATAATAACAGTTGGCATTAACTTGAATGTATTACTCATTTTATCTTCCCAAATTCCTATGAGATAGCTATTTCCTATATTTTCAAAGTTTCTTATACATTCCTGAAAGAATGAATAAATGAAAGTGCATTTGTTGAGTGAAAACTGTGTGCTTATACTGTGCTGTGCCCCTTGCCAAAAATGAGCTTTATTAAATTTATATTTATTATATATTATGAGGAAACTGAGGCAGCAAAAAGTAAATTACTTGCTTAGGGTCATATAGTTAACAAATGTTGAAAGTAGAATTTAACTCAGATCTTTAATCAGTGAGTCAGCCTATACTATATTATTTATTATATTTTATTATTATATATATATAGTAGATTATTTATTATGTTCTAATAGAGAATATAACATACATAGTTAAGAAGTGTCCAGGGAAGAGATATTGGAAGTCACAAAAATGGCAAATTGTTCCATTAGGCAATCGACAAGTATGCTTTTTCCAGAAGCAGTGACTTCATTGACCTGAATTTAGTGTTCAGAGCAAAAAGAGGAAAATAGAGGAGGGATATTAGATAAGAGGGGAGAGATAATGCACAAATATTATTAAAGTAAATGGGAAGATAGTAGGGATGGACTTGAGGAACGGAATGTGAATTGTGATCTAATCTGGGGTCTGCCAAATAAAATGGATTTGGTACATTCCCATTCAGTCACTCAATCACTAATCAAAACTGCTTAGACCAATGTTGGGAGTTCCATTTAGATGTAGAAGATTTTCTTTATATATGTAAGGAAATTGAGGTTCAAAGTTATTAAATATAATCTGGTCTTGCACTAATGTAAGCTAGTCATCTGGTAGTCTAGGTTTAATACTGGAACAAAATGAGACACCTAGAGATAATTCAACAGTTAACAGAAGAAAAGTCACTCAACTATAGCAAGTTATTCAACACAAATAGGCACTGAAAAACCCTTCAGTATTGATTCTACTGATGGGAACTACCATCAGACCTCACTAGTCAAGCCTCTGAGAGTTCCTCCAGTTTCTTTTGGTTGCTTTGAGTCAGGGAATAAGGAAATAATTCCAAGGGTCTGAGCTTTTACTCTTCTCTGTCAACCATGTCTAGAGGAATATTTCAACACCTTTTAGGGAAAAACTTACCCTAACTTGTATGGAGGGAGGATTTAGGAAATTGCCCTACCAAAAATTGTTCGCTATATTCAAATATAGCACCAAGATTTTTGAAAATAGCTTTTTCCTCAAGCTCAATACCATTTTGTATATGGCATACTCTTTCAATAGCAACATATACATGCCTCCCTCAGAGTTTGTTATGAAAATAACATGAAGAAGTGACCTCTAATCTTATGCTCCTAAATAAACAAACAAATAAATAAATATACAACAGAAAGGCCTATTAATAGATAAAATAAAATTAGTATTATATGTGTTGGGGCCATGGATTTTTATGGGGAGGAAAAATCTCTCATTTTTCAGGACAGATTGACAACTGACAAATTTCTAATGGTGGGAGGCATATTCTCAAGGAAGAGCACTCCACAAAACAATTAAAAAAAGAAAAAAATTCCTTATTTTTTCCTGTGCTTATTATATATATATACATATATATATATATATATATATATACATATCTTTTGACAATATGGAAAAGTCCTAAGAGCACTGGATTTGGAATTAGAGGATTTACTTTTCAATCCCATCTCTGACACTCTCAGTGTGATGTTGGGCAAATTACATCACTTCTCTAGGAATCAGTTTCCTCATCTAAAATCTGCGGGAGGTTAGTCATTTGATGGTCTTTAATATTCCTTCCAACACATGCTTCTATGGATACAATTGGTCTGGAGAGCAAATGGGGTAGTCTTGGCTATAGAGGGTTTTTACATATCTTACATATTTATAATATCTTACATATTCAGGTAATATAACTACCAGTATGGACAGTTTTTATCATTCACATACATTCCTATGTAGATTAACTTTCTTTCTCTATTCATCTTACCTATCTATCTATCTATCTATCTATCTATCTATCTATCTATCTATCTATCTATCTATCTTCTGTCTCTGTCTTTCTCTCTCTCTCTCATTTTATTTATTGCCTTCACTCTGAGAGTACTTTCCATCTACACTCTAGGAAATGTTATTTGTATATTGTCTCACCATTTAGAAAGTGAGGCCTTTGAGGAGGATGAAGACTTATTTTTAAAATTTTAATCAGTCAGTTAATTAATTAGCTCATCCAGTTATTCATCCATTTATTTGTTTGGTCTTTATTTCCCCAGAGCTAAATGCAATGTCTGGTACAAAGCAAGCACTTAATAACTGCTTATTGACTTACTGATTGAGTATATTGACAGTTGGGACCTATCTCTGCTATTTACTTTTTGTATGATCTTTTTTCTTCTCTTTTCTTTATTTCTTCTTCTTCTTGTGTATGTATGTGTGTGAGGTAATTGGTGTTAAGTGACTTGCCCAGGATCCCACAGCTAGTAAGTGTTGAGTGTCTGAGACTGGATTTAAACTCAGCTCCTCCTGACTTCAGAGCTGGTATTCTATCCACTGAGCCATGTAGCTGCCCCCATCCTTGTATGACCTGGAACAAATCATTTAATTCTCTATGCCTTAGTTTGTTTCTCTATAAAATATAGGATCCAGTGACCTCCAAGGTACTTTTGCAGCTCTAATCTATCATTCTGGGACCTGATGATATTAAATTGTTCTTTTTTAAATTACAGTAACAACAACAACAAAAAAATGGATTTTGGACTTTTCTAGTAAGGCCCATTATTTTTTCTCCACATTGTGAATCTTATAAATTTACTCAATTAATAAAGGGTTGCTTTACAGCTTTACAACTTTGGCTGTAAGTATTCTGACTATGGTTCTTTTAGAAAAGACAGGAAGGTTGTTTCTGCATCTTCCAGGTATTCAGACAGTAATAGTTATGAGCATTCCAGTCCAGGGTTTGTATTATTAAGGACCTCAGTAAGTCACTTGATTTACTGTTGCCTTAAAATAGACTTAGTAGAGCTCTATCTGTCTAAGCAACTGTCAAAGTTAGTTAATGTATTTATCATATGAAATATGGTTGGCATAGGAATGTGTAAATATTCAGATTCAGTTGTAAATATTTAGATGCTGTCATTACTAATATTTCAGTGGGCTCTTGATCTCAACAGCGTGGGTAATTCTCTCCATCTGTGTGGCTTGCAGCCTTTCCACGAGCAAGTCACTTAGTTTTTCTTGTCTATAAAATGAGGGTATTAGACTAGGTAACCTTTATGGTCCCTTTTGGCTCTAAATGTACAATAATTGCCTTGTGAAATTCTTACCCATCTTCTAAAAATTAATTAATTTAGTTATTTTTGAGACTTTTTGGTTCAGTCATTTTTGACTCTTTATGACTCCATTGGGGATTTTCTTGGCAAAGATATTGGAATGTTTTCTTTACTATTTTCTTTTCCAGTTCATTTTTACAAAGAAGAAAATTGAGAAAAATAGGGTCAAATGATTTGCTCAGGGTCACAGAGCTAGTATGAATCTGAAAGTGTATTTAAACTCAAAAAGAGTTTCCTGACCCCAGGCCTGGCATTCGATCTACTATAACACCTGCCTGGCCATTTAAAATTTTTTTAATTTTTTTTTTCTGGTTATACATGTACATTCATTTAAAAAAAATTTCCTTATGTTGGGAGAGAAAAATCAGAACAAAAGGGGAAAATTATGAAAAAGAAAAAAGAAACAGAATAAAAAGAAAAAAAAAGAAGTGACTATAGCATGTGTTGATTTACATTCAGTTTCCATAGTCCTCTCTCTAGATGCAGATGGCATTTTCCATCCAGAATCTATTGGGATTGCTTTGGATAACTGACCCATTGAGAAGAACCAAGTCTTTTAAAGTTGATCATTGTACAATCTTGCTGTTACAGGACATAATGAATTCCTGTTTCTGCTTGTTTCCCTCAGCTTCAGTTCATGTAAATCTTTCCAGACCTTTCTAAATCAACTTTTTTTTTTTATCATTTTTATAGAACAATAATATTCCATTACCTTCACAACCATTTTCCAATTGATGAGCATCTACTCATTTTCAAATTCTTTGCTACCACAGAAAGAGCTGCTACAAACATTTTTGCACATGTGGGTCCTTTTCCCTCCTTTATGATTTCCTTGGAATACAGACTCAGGAGTGGCAATTCTGGGAGAAAGGATATACACAATTTGAGACCAGGTCTCCCTCTCTTACTTAGGATAAAAGGGCATGTTTGTCCTGATTCCATTAATGTTTGGCATAGGATCTTTGATAAATTCTATTTTTTTTTAACCTAGGCTGGCTCACTTCTGTGTCTATAGATTCCTTGTTGATACCCAGACTAAGGGTGGACATTCTGGAACTTTAGAACACAAGCAATCCATCAACTTCAGTTCACTCTAGTAGTAGGGATTATAAGCATAGGCTACTATGTCATTTTATGTCCTTCTATAAACCTTTTCCTAGATGCTCTTTCTGGGATACTGGAAACCTTTCTCTAAACTCATAAGCTTCTAAGAAGATCAATGCAACACTCAAATTCTTCATTAATTCTTTTTTTTGCTATATTGTTCATTTTATTATTATTATTATATATCTCATGGAGAATATCTAATGTTCTACTACTCTTGGTTATCTTGTATTGTTAGTCCACTTGAGTTCACTATGTAAAGAATCAAGCAGATACCATAGTGGATAAAACATTGGATCTGCAATCTCTAAGACCTGATTTCATATCCCATCTCAAAAACTCACTTTTCTTTCAAGTTCTGTTTCCTCTTACTTAAAATGGAGATTAAAATGGTAGCTAGCTGTCAGGGTTATTGTTATAATCAAATGAGAAATATAAGGCAAACTCTTTGCAAACCTTATAATGTTAAGAAAACACTAATATTATTTTTTTATTGTTAGCCTTTTTATTACTAACTTCGTTGCTTTGAAAATCATAATGTATACCACAATTTGGGTCTGGGCAAGATAGGAAGAGCCAGGCTCAAAAAAGATCAAGCTACAAAAATTCCCAGTACCCCTTGCCCCCACATCCTCCCTGCCACCAGCAACAACAATAAAAACAAGCACACACACACACACACACACACACACACACACACACACCAGGAATATGCATGGGAAACATCTCACTAGAAAAGAGAAGACTGAATTTTATTGGATTGAGATAAAAATTTGTTTTGTAAACAATAAGGACCAGGGAGGTTGCCTTCTCTACACTTATCAATCTTATGTGTGACTATATCAAGAATTTTATCAGTTATTATTATCAGTTATTCAATTTTCCAGGTAGCTAGATGGCACAGTAGATAGAATGCTGGCTTTCTGAATTCCTGAGTTCAAATCTGATGTCAGACACTCACTAGCTGTGTGACTCTGGGAAAGTCACTTCACCCTGTTTGGTACAGTATCCTCATCTATGAAATGAGCTGGAGAAGAAAATGGCAAAACACTCTAGTATCTTAGTCAAGAAAATTCCAAATGGGGTCATGAAGAGTTAAACACACTTGAATGACTAAACAACAACAAATCAATTGTCTATTTTCAATCATTATCAATTAATGTTTGTAAATGCTTTTAAAATATGTGATTCTTACCACCCACTTCCTCTTTCTCTATCATTGCATCCTTAAATTGGATATTCCTCAAGGCAGGAACTGTTTTTGTTTTTTGTCTGTATTTCTCTTGTTTAGAATGGTATTTAGTAAATACTAATTACTTAACAAATTCATATTGATTAATTGACCACTGCAAAAAGTGAAAGTAGATCACACAAGACAAAGGGCAGCTCTTATTTTAATCTGTTCATGGACTAGCATGGTCAAATAATTCATTACTTAATGACCCACTTGTGGATGATGAACCTCTCCATATTTAGCTTGGCTTGTCCACAGTTTATTCTGAGGACTGTGCTTGAAAACCTTCAGGCCTGTTAAGAATTGTTCAAGCTCATATTTTTTCACCATCATCTTAAAAATTTCTGACTCATCTTCCCACAGTGGTGACCACTAGAACATGACTTTGTAAAAGTTATGATTATAAGAGTGGGAATGTTTTGCAGTGGAGAAGGAGCTGAATTCAAAGGCAGGAAGGACTAACAAATAATGGTTGTGTGACTATGGGGAAGCTAATCTCTCCAGACTTTACTTTTCTCATCTGTAAAATGGGGAAAATAATAGCATATACTCATAGAATTATTGTGTTGTTGTTGCCCTGTGTTCTCAAAAAAGAGTTGTGATACAAAAGTATTATCTAGTAGATTGGCACAATTTTTTTTTTTTTTTTTTTGCTTTTTGCTGAGGCAATTGGGGTTAAGTGACTTGCCCAGGGTCACACAGCTAGGAAGTGTCTGAGACCAGATTTGAACTCAGGTCCTCCTGACTTCAGGGCTGGTGCTCTAACCACTGCGCCACCTAGCTGCCCCGATTGGCACAATTTTTAACTTGATTTCTATACAGTAATGTATGTATTTTTCAGTGCCATGTTCTTTAACATGCATCCTTGTCTTCAGGAGAAATATGCATATATGTATTTGTGTATGTGTGTATATATACTCATACATATATGTGATTTATTAGGTGCTATCTGCAGATGTAAACTATTGCCAAGGTCAGAGAATTCTTCAATTTCCCAAGCTAATTCTGCTAGAGAATCTAAAAACTGATTTTCATAACAATAGAATAGAGAATTGTTTTTCTATAAGTTGAACAAAAAATAGTTCATCACTTCCATGATAAACTTTCATTGACAAGTGAGAAATGTACTGCAAATCTCATATTCACAGCTTTTTAAATCACCATCAGTATCATCCTTATCACTAGCCTTGCCGCCATCATCACCAAAGACAGAGAGGTAGCTAGTTGAGCAAATATTTCTTCTGTATGAAAAATTATTGTATGAAATTTATGGCAACAAGATCAAAAAGAAAGAAAGAAAGAAAGAAAAAAGACTGTGGACTACCAGCAACAAGAATGTGGAACTAGCTATTTAAAAAAAATAATTCTTCTTAACAATTTTCTATACTGAGGTTTTTACCCACATAAGAAATTTTCATGTTCTCAAATGTCCATTATGCTTATTTTACATACACAATATCCACCAGCACTCCCCACACCCACCTACCACAATAGAATGTGAAATCCTTGAGGGTAGGGGTTGTGTCAGATTTCATCTTTATATAGGGAGGCAGCAAATTACATGGAAAGTCATACTACATCTGGAATCAGAGCTCTGGCCCATTGGGATAGAGTATTGGTCCTGAAGTCAGGAAAATTCATCTTCTTGAGCTAAAATCTGGCCCCAGACATTTTCTAGCTCTGTAACCCCAAGCAAACCACTTATCCCTATTTGCGTTAGTTTCCTCATCTATAAAATGATCTTGGAGAAGAAAATGGTAAACCACTTCAATATTTTGCTAATAAAACTCCAAATGAGGTCAGGAAGTGTAAGACATGACTGATACAACTGAACAATAACATATCTTGCATAACCTTGCACAAAGAAAATTTCTCTCAATCTTAGTTTCTTTGTGTTTAAAATCAAGGGGTTGGATTGAATGTCCTCTGATGTCCATTGTAGTTCTAAATCTGTGAACCTATTATCAATTTCTATTTATTCAAACTCCTGTTTTTCTTCAAATCTAAGCTGAAAATTTCTTCTAAATTCCTTCCTTTGCAATCTGAGAGTTTTCAGGGTTGTGCTTAGGTAGACAGCATTACTTTTGATTTAGCTCAGTGCACCTTTTTATGAAAAGGTCCCTCCAGGTGAGATTTTGTCTATATATTTGCCCCTTAGCTGCCCTGTGGCATTTTCAGCTCCTAAGGTCTAATCAACTCTAGCACAATCCCCACATGTCAGCTCTATTCTTTTTATAGTACAACCAGAATAGCTTCTCCATGGCCATCTCCCTTGTGAACAATTGAGGAAAGAGGACCAGGTCATGGAGTCACGTAGTAGATTCCTTTTGTTCTCAACTTCTCTTTTTCCAATAAATTTTGAAAATCTCTGCCTCAACATTGCTCTCTTTAGCTAACTTACTCAATTAGCTTCTGGTCTTAATTGGCTCTTTCCAGTCACTGAATTATCTGTATTTCAAAGTATAATCAATCAAATTAATCATTAAACATTTATTAAGTATTTACTACCTGCTAGACATTGGGCTGGATATACAAACACAAAAATCAAACAATTCCTGTTCCTCAAAGTTATTCTCTTTACATTTTATTGATAGACGAGGAATGACAATTTATACACTGATAAGTAAAAACAAAAAAATATGGAAAGAAAATTCAATATGATTTGTCAGGAAGGTGCTACTTGCTAGTGGATCAGGGAAGGCTTCATGAATATGGCAGTCCTTGAGTCCAACTCTAAATAAAATGTAAGGAATAAGAATGAGAGAAGAAAAAAAATTAAATTTAAAAATTATTTTAAAAGAATAAGGAAAAGTAAAAAGATAATTCAGAGATGAGAAGGGAACTCATTCCAGATATGAAGGAGGGGAATGAAAGAGGCCATGTGTGAGTTTCAGTAAAAAGGCTGGTCTACTCAGACTCTTGCCCCATGGGTTTTCACAAGGGTTACTCATTTTTAACCTTTTAAAGCTATTTTGTACAAAACAGTTTTAAGCAGAGCTACTGTGTGGTTTCTCACAGTTCTACACTTATTTGGTTATAGCTAAAATTAGTTGACCCCTCAGGTCACATGAAACTTTTTTGTGATTGTATAATACACAGCTATAGGGGATCTCTGTTGTAGTTCCCTTTATACTATAGAGCTTGGGACCCCTGGGATCTAGAAAGCCAGAGTTTTCCTTAGCAGTGAGGAAAGCTTGTATACTCACCTATAATGTCCTGCACGGAAATCCAGGACCTAGACTGCTACAAACGCTTTTCTCAAGACAATGAAACACTAAAGGATTTATTGTCTCCTTTTAACTCTCTGCAGAAAATAGATTGGACAGATTGGCAGGAAAACCAAAAATAAAGTATAGGAAACAAAGAGGGGAAAAAAAGCTAATGGGTTTTTAAAATATATTTTATTGATTTTTTTGTTGTTTTTATATCATTTATACTTTTGGGGTCCCTCCTAGGAAAATCATTCCTTAGAGCAAAGAATAAAAGACTGTAACAAAGAAAAAAAGAACACGAACACATAAAAGTGATTAGTATATTGAAGAGTGTAAGAGTATATGTAATGTTTGACCTCCTTAACCTCTTCTCCTCTCCCACTTCTATGCATTGATATAACTTATCCCAACTACTTTGCCTTTATATTGAAATTTACTTCTTTTGGGGAAAAAAAAAACCTACATGTGCAAAAATGTTTGTAGCAACTCTTTTTATGGTGTCAAGGAATTAGAAAATGAGTGGAGTCCCATCAGTAGGGGAATGACTGAATAAGTTGTAGTATAATATGCTATTGTGTTATAAGATATGATGAGCAGACTGATTTCAGAAAAGCTGAATATTTACTTGAACTAATGCTGAGTGAAATGAGCAGAACCAAGAGAACATTGTACAGTTATAGATGTGATGGTCAGCTATGATAGACTTAGCTCTTATTAGCAATAAATTGATCCAAGACAATTCCAATAGACTTGGGATGGAAAATTTCATCTGTATCCAAAGAGAGAACTATGGAGACTGAATGTGGGTTGAAGAAATGTATTTTCACCTTTTTTTTTGGTGTGTTTATATGCTTCTTCTTTCTTGTGGTTTTTCCCTTTTGTTCTGATCTTTCTTTTACAAAAGGAGTTTTATATATATATATATATATATATATATATATATATATATATATACACATATATATATATATATATATATAACCTCTAAAGTGATTGTATATGAATAACCTACATCAAATTGTTAACTACTGCCTTGGGGAGGGGGAAGGTAAGGGAGAAAGGGAAAAAAATTGAAACTCAAAATCTTACAAAGTAAATGTTGAAAGTTAGAAGGAAAAAAGAAAGAAAAAGAAACATTTTCATTCTTTCCATTTCACTCATTTATTCTCTTCATTTGATTTTTTTTCTTCTTGTTACCTCTCTCATTCTCTTGCTGATAGACTGTAGGAGTTATTTTCCATTCATTGCTCACCCCAGATTTGATTAGGGTACATTAAATAATATCTTTTGTCTTCTACTACTTTTTCTCTACTTATTCTCCCTCCTATTCTATACCTTCATCTGAGAAAAACACTGATGGTTGAATTATGGATATTAGTCCATGAGGCTTAAGAGCTGGTTCTCTACCTTCACATTTTCTATTTATTTTGTTTTCTCTTATCTTTATCCTCTTATGTGCTTGAAAAAAAATCAAAAAAAACCTTTGTCGACAATCTCTGTTTTATTTTATTTTACCCCAAAGATCAGTACTTCTGATTCTTTGCTTCAAATTCTGAAGAACCTCCACCATTTGCTTGAGTCAAGTGTCATTGGAGGAATCACAACTATTTAAAAATTCTGCCTTCATCATAATTAATCCTGAAAATTCTCTAGATGTGATTCTTTTTTTAAAATAGGTTTTTATTTTCAAAATACATGCAAAGATAGTTTTCAACAATCACCCTTGCAAAACCTGGTACTCCCAATTTTTCTCCCTCCCTTCTCCCTACTCATCCCTGGACACCAAGTAATCCAATATATGTTAAACATGTATAATTCTTCTATACATATTTCCACATGTCATGCTGCACAAAAAAAATCACATCAAAAAGGAGGAAAAAAATGAGAAAGAAAACAAAAAGCAAGCAAGC
Organism: Myrmecobius fasciatus; assembly: GCA_023553655.1. NCBI lineage: Eukaryota > Metazoa > Chordata > Mammalia > Dasyuromorphia > Myrmecobiidae > Myrmecobius > Myrmecobius fasciatus. The sequence goes on from JAJPUD010006763.1 coordinate 99,610, forward strand.
AAACAACAACAACAACAAAAGGTGAAAATACTATGTTGTGCTCCACATTCAATCCCCACAATCTCTTTCTGGATGTAGATGGCTCTTTCTATCACAAATTTATTGGAATTTGCCTGAATCATCTCATTGTTGAAAAACATCTATTGGAATGGATTATTGCATAATACTGTTCTTACTATGTACAATGTTCTCTTGGTTCTACTCACTTCACTTAGTAACAGTTCATATATGTCTCTCCAATCCTTCCTGGTGAGATTCTAATATTGACACAATGGATAGATCCCTGAGATTGCAACAGGAAGACTCATCTTCCTCAGTTCATATCTGATCTTAGACACTTATTAGTTATCTGACTTTGGGAAAGTCACTTGAATCTGTTTGCCTCAGTTTCTTCAACTATAAAATGAACTAGAGAAGGAAATGGCAAACCATTCCAGTATCATTGCCAAAATAACCCCAAAGGAAGTCACAAAGAGTGAGATATAACTGAACAACAATAAGAGTGGGACTGGAGAATGACCATAGCCAATTAAGAAATAAAGTTTTTCCTTTACATCTACTTCCATTCTGTGTGTACAGTCTAAGAACTTTGTAGATAGCAGCTGACCATATTCAAAGACTTTAATATTTACTTCTGCTGAGTATAGAAGGTAGATGAGAGGTAAGTTCTTGAGAGGATGGCACCCCCATTGGATTGGGAAGGTCATTTGAATAAATCACAGCTAATGAGGTGTCTGCCATTAAGAATAAATCATCATTGCATTGTCACTGTGTAATTTCCCAGTAAATTAGCTTCCAGAGATCGCATCAAGACTAATCTTGTGTTCCTGGCACTGATGCTTTTGGATAGCACAAGGGAACATAACAAGGATAGAAACACTCACGACATAATATTAGCATTCACTTTGGAGGTGCCATTCTTTGTAATCCCATGTCTTACTATACATAACCTAACACAAGTACTTTAAAACAAAGAGCAATAAATCCCAATATACCCTTGGTAAGTGAAGACACATTCAGAGACAACAACATGGTCAAGGGCATTTTACTTTTAAATATTCTTCTTTAGGGGCAAAAATAACAATGCAGTCAATTGACACATTTAGAGAATTTGGGGTTGAATATAGCAATTTTATCTTAATTAAAATATTTCCCTGAAGGGATTCATTTTCTCTCAACATGATGTTCCTATGTGCTAGGTGACATTATCTCCATAATAGTAATTAGAAAAAATGCCGTCAATATAGTTGTCTTGATGATTAATTTATTGTCAGCTGCATATAGCTTCAGTTCCCTGGTGCTCTTATACTGAGTCTCATTTTCCATTTAGAATTACATAGAACTGAACCATAACAAACAGGTATAGAAGAGACATAGCTGCACAAAGGCAGCTTCAGGACTTCAAAAGCCTCGGGAATGCTCCTTGGGTTTGCCAATGCTTTAATTATCTATTTTTTTTAAACCTGTAGCTGAAGTGCATTAGAGAAAATAACAGGCAATGAAAATTTTAAAATATGTAATATAAAATTTCATCATGGGACCAGTAAAAAAATTTAAAAATATATTTTGTTCAGGGATTAAACTGAAATTTTCAGTGTCAGTTTGTTCTCCTTTTAGTACATAAATAACTGTGCCAGTTACCCCTTGAAATAAAACACCAACTTCAGATTTTGATTTTAAAATTTTTTTCATTTTTTAAAATTTAAATCTTGGATTTCTCTGGCATAGGGAACTCTAATGTGGAAATTTCCACCAGTGTGACTCAGCAGTACTTAGTCCATTTATAGTCTTAAAGGATTGAAGTATTGAGGTAGTAAGGTATCAGATGACCTTGGTTCAAATGCTAGAGAACTCACACTTACTACCTGTTTGAGCTTAGACAAATCACTTCACTGTTTTTTGACTAATTTTCTCATCTAAAATAAAGAAGGTTAGACTCATTATAGGATTCCATTGGACTCAAAATATTTGAACCTGTAGGAATTACCAAGGGACATCAAATAATTATATGAGCTAATAAGAGTTGCAAGGTATCCAGGGTCATCTCCAGTCATCTTGATCTATATCTTCTTATTGGACCCAGATGGCTCTGGAGGAAAAAGTGAGGCTGGTGAGTTTGCACAGCCCTGACTCACTGAAATCTGATTCACTTGTGTGTCAGGGCATTACCTCCCTGATGTCATGGTCCTCTTCCAAAATGAAGAACATGGTCCCTATTACACCATGCCAGGAAACTGAATTTTTTTTCCTATTTGAATTGTTTTGGGATGATTCTGAAGATCACTTGTCAAGATAAGTTACAGGTCACTGATGTCTTTTTTTTGAGCTGAATTCAAGCATTCAAACTCAACTGAAAAAAGTATGACATCAATGAGCTAGCCATATTGCTTGAATGCCAAATGTAGTTCTTAGGGTCCTGCTTTAATTACAGTGAATTTATTTTGCATATATCTCATAATTATGTAGTTGTAATAAAATTATGACAGAATGAAGAACAAACAATAATGACCTAGCCTTAATTATGGAATGGGTGGCTGCTTAAGTCAAACTGAAAACAGAGACTTCAGTTTAAAAAGACCAAGATCTTCTATTGAATCCAAGGCCATTTCCAGTCATCCTGATCTATAACTGCCTATATCTCAACCCAGATGACCTTGGAGAAGAAAATGAGGACCCCTCCCTCACTCAAATCTAATTCACTTGCATGTTATTCCCCATTGTCGTGGTCTTTTGAGAATGAGAACTAAGGACAAACAACAACACAGCTGGGAAGTTTCAGGAGCAGAACTATAATTTTTGAATCCAAGGGAAGCTTTATTCTTCTTCTTCCTTCTTCCTTCTTCCTTCTTCTTCTTCTTCTTCTTCTTCTTCTTCTTCTTCTTCTTCTTCT
>JAJPUD010006763.1:102509-121616 GCA_023553655.1 Myrmecobius fasciatus
TCTTCTTCTTCTTCTTCTTCTTCTTCTTCTTCTTCTTCTTCTTCTTCCTTCTTCAAAGTTGAAATTCGAGTCAATAATTATGTTCATTCAACTCATCATAAGCCTCAAATTTTTCCCCAATGCTTTGTTTGTGTTTCTGAATCCCTGACTATTTTCCTTAGAAAATAATTATTATAATACTTGATTCTTCAGGATCAAAAAAATTGAGGGAAACTCAGGGTTTTCATATCTTTATGCGAAGGAAAATAGGGAGGCTTAAAGCAAGCAAAATTTCTTAGCAAACTCAGAACCATAAATATAGTGCTTTTCTTTTAAATGTTGGCCATCTCATTTAATCAGATACAGCACAGGGATTGTGTGGTTTATACTAAGTTCAAGCTTAAAAATAGTTTGATTGCAATCCTGATTTGGTTTCCTGCTCCACAGCTCTGCCTCCCCATAATAACCAAGAGACTGATGAGCAGAAAGGAAAACTTTGCCAAAAAATGTATTCAAGCCAAAATTTTTCCCTGCCATTCTCCAAAATCTGCTGAAGGTAAAGGCTGGAAAAGCATAATGATTCAGTGAGAAAACTGGTATAAGGTCATAGATATTATTTATTTATTTTAATTATTATTTTTTAGTGAGGCAATTGGAGTTGTGATTTGTCAAGTTAACAAATGTTAAGTGTCTGAGTCTGGATTTGAACTGAGGCCTCTCTGACTCCAGAGCTCTATCCACTGGACCATCTAATTGCCCCAAGGTTTTGAGTTGGAAGGGACCATAGAGACTATCGATAAATGTCTCATTTGACATATGAGGAAACTGAGTCATAGAGGGGTTAGATTATTCATTCAATGTCATAAAATAATAGATATAGCAGCAGAAAAAAATCTTAGAACCAATGAAATTTAACTTCTTCATGTTACAAATGATCTAATGAGGCACAGAAAAGCTAAGTAATTTGTATAAGGTCATATAGTTAATAAGAATAAAGGATGAAATTTGAATCTTGGGATCCCTGAATGCAATTCCAAGATCCTATCCATTACACTGTGTTTACTCTTCATGGAAGTAGTATCAAATGAAGAATCATGGCAAAAGATAATGGGACATTGATTTTACATGAAGTTAGGGTAAGAAGCAATGGCCATGTAAGGGCACTGTCTCTCCAGTAGTCCTCAGTCTCACATTATAGCAGAATGGGTTCTGATGGATTCCCTTTAAAATCCATTCCAGTCCTAAATTCCATTATTCTATATTCCTCTGAGTGGGAGACAGTCAAAATATGAGGATTACTGAAAGAATAGTGGAAAAGGAATGCCTTTTCCTCCATGTTTCTACAGAAGTGACTATAATTTGTCTGGTTTTTACTCTTCTTCAGAGATATTTATTCTATTTGACTAAAAGACTTTTATCTTTAAAGGAAAGAGTTTCTAGTAAATCAGTTTGTGACCATATTAGGTTTTCAACATTGCTTTCTCTATATTACTGTAAAGTACATAACCTGGGGTTCCTTTTCCTAACTCATATTCTCCCTGGTGGATTGGTTTCCCAATGGGCAGCTTGCTTTTTTTTTGTTGGAAAAGAATGGTTCCAGAGCTTCTCAAGCTATGTTTTTCATTGTGAGCCAAAATTGACTTGTGATTATTTTTTTCCCTATTAATTAAATCCAGATGACTTAAAATGTGTGATTGGCTCTTAACACATTTCCCAAGGCTGATAATCCCTCATATTGTTGGTTCAAATGCTAGTGCACCTGATTGGTGTCATTCAGGATGAAAGCTAACCTCCTAAAGAGACCTCACAAAAGAACTTTCAGGGTGCAGAATGTCACACTTTTCCCAGCTACGGCAGATGGATGTTTTTCTGAGCAAGTTAAAGCCAAGAGAAATCATTATAAATATCATTGTGGAGTTTGGGATGCAGAGGTTGATTCGATAGTTTGTTTTTGTGACATTCCCTAAGGCTGTGTTTTGTTGAGAGTTTGGTATTAAGTGGTCTAATTGTGCCAGTGGATGGGGACTTTTTTTCATTTGTATAATCTCCTCCTGGGACTGCAGCTGCTAATTTGGTGATTAATTATCCATATTACACATTGTTTATTTGACCAAGCCTAGATTAATTTCTCTTTCCAAGCAAATCACGTTTAGATATGAATTTGCATATCTTGATTACATTTTAATGCCTTGACTATCATTGTCTCTTCCCTGAACACCTCATCAGATTACAGAAGAGTGCCCAAGCAGAGAATGATGGAATGTCTTAAATGACATTGCACATCAGTGGGCAGATAATGCACATGACTTACTTTTAATGAAGAATGTGTTCTTTGATAATCAAGAGGGTTATGACATCTGATATGCAGTCCTTCTTAGAGTTTGCTTGATTAACATATTTCAAAAACAGCCTGCAGCACTTTTAGAATTGTGAGTATAAAATATATTAAATATACACATATGTATAGGTTTTAGACCTAGATATAATTAAATACTCTACACCAAATATACAAATATTACAATAATATAATTATCAGTAGTATAATCATCAATCTAAATTAAATATATATTAATATAAGTGCATATATCAGGTGTGTTGGTAGAACAGAGGGATTTCTGACTGATCAATGGGCATTCATAACTCTCTCTGCCTCTGCCTCTGTCTCTGTCTCTCTCTTTGTCTTTATGTGTACATATACACATATATGCATACACATACATACATGAATGCATGCACACACATATAAAAGCATGGACATGTATGTATAATCTCTATATTCCACAATGTAATTGTTTTATTTATCATAAAATAAACATGACTATTTTCCAAAGTTTCTTATTCTCAAAAATTATGTAAGAATAATTGGAAGAGAGTATGATTTTTACAAAAGTTGAGATAAAATATGGTATAATGTAAAGGAATGATAAATTTGGAGTCAAGAAATATGAAGCAATAGTAGAGTATTTGAATTCAGGTTCTCATAACTGAGTTCAGCAATTTGTCTGGTATCCTATACTTCCTTTCCCAACACAAATCACAGTCTCTTTACAACTTGGTAAATGCTCCCTTTCTGATTGGGACAATTTTATTGATTGGAAGGGATAGAAATAAATATAATTGTGAGAGAAAAGCAGAAAAATGATATTCAGAAGAGAGATGGTCTAAGAATCCTGTTTCTCAACGTGTAATTTACTTATGATAGACATGAAGACTGTTAAGATTGAAAGCTGGGGAACCTAGATACTTCAGACTTTTTGGTAACTATGGGACTACTTTAAAATGTATGCCTATATTGTATTTACATATATATTTTACCAAGGTTATCATATATTGGATTACTTGCCATCTAGGGGAGGTAATGGGGGAAAGAGAGGGAGAAATTGGAACACAAGGTTTTGCAAAGGTCAGTGGTGAAAAATTAACCTTACATATGTTTTGAAAATAAAAAGCTTCATTAAAAAAGATAATATAAAAATAGAAATAAGTAAATTGCTTAATTGCAGCTTGGTTGACAGAAAAATGATTTTGGTTTTGTAACTATAAGTTAGACTATATGAGTGGAATTTTATATGAGGCTATGTTTGAAACAGTAAGTCTGATCAAGACTTGACTTCCCAGGGGCAAGAGCAGATATCAGAATGGGTTTTAGAATACTCCTAGAGCTGGAACACAGAACACCCCGGGTCTGCATTTCCAGCTGCTTCTTAGAAGAACTGATTAAAGGTAGTGTTTTGGTACTTGGTGGAGTTGACTGAAAGAAAAAGGAGGTAATTCTCCATTTTCCATCACCACCTCTGCTTGGTTTAAACTCCATGAAACATATGTCCAGTCTATCTACCCTCATTGGTCCTTTGTCTCAGACCTGGCCTTCACATCCTTTTGTTTTGTTTTTCCCCACTAGATAGTAAGCTCCTTGAAGGTTTTGTTGTTATTCTGTCATTTTTCAGTCATGTTCAACTCTTTGTGACCTCATTTGGGGTTTTCTTGGCAAAGATACTGGAATAGTTTTTCCATTTTCTTTTCTAGCTCTGAGGCAAATAGGGTTAAGTGACTTGCCCAAGGTCATATGGCTAGTAAGTGTCTGAAGTCAGATTTGAGTTCAGAGAAAAGGAATCTTCCTTACTCTAGCTTTGAAACTCTTATCTATTGTGCCAAAATATCTTCTCTTTCTTTGAAGGTAAGGGATGTCTTTATTAAATCCCTAGTATTTTGCATAGTGCTGGCACATACTAGGCATTTAATAAACATTTATTGAAATAATTGTTGAATTATTTAAAGGAACTGACTTAGAGTGAATTTCCTACCTATATGTTTTTGTTTGTTTGTAATGTCTCTCTGCTCTGACATATTTCCTAAGAGTTTGAAATCTCTTAGAGACAATCCAGGGTAGCATAACTGGAATGGGTCTGCAATACCCGAGCTAGGGTAATTTAACCTGAAAGAATTTAACTATGCTTTGATAACCCATAAGAATAGAAGCAAATTAAGAAGTGGCCCTATCCATTAGGAGAGGGAACCAGAAGAGGCCCACCCATCAGTGAACTGTAGTGCAACTTGTTCTTGAAGCAGTCAAATATGTCAAGACTTTGGATCTAGACTTGTGAGGTTTCTCAGATACATGTGCTCACTACTCACATGCCTCAACTACATCGAGTGCATTGGTGGGCAAGTCTGTTCTAGATAAATTAGTAGATTATGTTTCATTTATATGTGCTCTGTTTTCTATTTACTGCATATTTCTGGTTAAAAATGAATGGGATCATCTTGGCTGGTTATTTGGAAAGCATTTCCCCATCAGTTATTTCTAGGATGCTGAGAGTGAGATGTAATAGTGTGACCACCCAAGTTTGGGACTCCTCCCTTTCTCACCAATATTGTAATTGCATATTGGGTTGAATAAACCATCATTGAGAGCAAAGGAGAGAGAACAGAGTAAGAGATTGGATGATCTGCTCACCTATCCTACAATAGGCTCACTGATTTAGAGGTACAGGTTACTTTGAGGATGTCTATTTTTACAACCGAGGAAAGTGAATTTCAGAAAGGTTATATAAAGTGCTTTGCAAACTCTAAAATTCTACATAATTGTACTTTTTTGATCTAACAGAGTTGTTATCTGAAGAAATTAATTTTATCTAGAAAGACAGTGACTAGAATGTTATACATAGCATCAGGAGGGCTTAAATCCTATTTCTGTTCCTAGTTGAGAGACTTTGTGAAAGTTCTATTACCTCTCATCTTGCTTTCCTCAAATGTAAAATGGAGATAGCATCTACCTCAATGTAGTGAGGATCAGATGAAGATAATGTATGTAAAATGTTTTGCAAATTTTAGAGTAAATGTCTATTTAAAATAAACTCACTTTTACAATAAATATTTTATTATTCAGTCATGTCCTACTCTTTGTGACCTCATTTGGGGTTTTCTTGGCAAAGTTATTGGAGTGGTTTGGTATTTCCATTTCTAGCTCATTTTACAGATGAGAAAATTGAAGTGAACAGATTAAATGAATTACCCAGAATCACACAGCTAGTAAGTGCCTTAGACAGGATTTGAACTTGAATCTTGCTGATTCTAGGCCTGGAACTCTATCTACAGCATCACCTAATTGTCCTAAAATAAAATATTGCTATTATTATTTCATGATTTTTTCATGAGGATAGTATGAGACATTCTCTACCAAAAGTTAATTTTGAGGTAGATGGATTCCTTTCCTCATATGATTATTTGAGAAATACTATGTGTAAAGAGTAAAAAGCTGGCTTTGAAACTTGGAAGCTTTGGCCTTGGATACATAATTGGTTCTGTGACCTAAATTCTCTAATATACATTTCAGAGAAGATGCCAACCTGAATTAGTAGAAGAAAGGCCTCATCAGAAGCTCTTTACATCAATGAAATCATAAATCCAGTCCATCTATGTTTTATTAAGCACTTATACTTAACATTAGGTAGAGTGCTAAAAATCTAAATAAGAGACCTGAGTTCAAATCTACCCTCATATACTTCATAGGCTTATGACCCTGGATAATTTACTTTATACAGTTTCTGTCTTTGTTTTCCAACCTATAAAATGGAGATAATAATAGTACTGACCTTACAAGACTGTTATGAGGACTAAGTGAAATAAAATTTGTCAAATTCTTTTGCAAACTTTAAAGCTGTTTATATATGGTATTTATATATACTAGCTGTTATTATCTTTATCTATTGACTCGCCATTTGTTAGATATCTTTTAAAAGACCCTAAAAAGACTTGTGCAGTTGTTTTTCTCTTTAATTATCATTATGACACCAGAAATATTCTGTCTTTTATTAAATGTGTGTCTGTTCCTGGGTAACGATAATATCTCTTGAATATAAATTGTTCACTATGACATAGTAAAGCACAGCTCAGAACTGTTTGGGGGAATAGTACATTCCATAGTGTTTGACCATAAAAGGGAAGGAGAAAAGTACATCCCGTTCCTCAAACTTTTAATTTTCAGCTGTCTGCCAACTTGAAGGAAAAGGAAATTAACAGCACAAATATTTCATCACATCATGCACTGGGCTTTTAAAAAGAGACCATTCCTTCTTAGAAAAAGAAATCAAATAAAGGGTATCATAAATTCTAGGATTTAAAGCCTAGTAAAGATGGGTCTCTGCACAGACACATTATGTATACAGATGGCTATGTGTGTTTGCATATGGGTGAATACATAAGTGCATGGGGGGAAGGAAAGGGAATAAACATTTTATGAAGCACTTACTGCTATGTGCCAAAAACACTTCGGAGTGCTTGGATTTTTTTTTTTTTTAAACAAAAATTATCTCATATAATTCTTACCACAACTGTGTGAGGTAGCTTCTATTTTTATGGAAGATTGGATAGTGTAACCTCAAAGCCAAAGGGAACTGGGTTCAAGTCTCATCTCCAGCATGTATTGTTTCTTTGATCTTGGGCCTGCAATCATTGGGAGCTGGGATTTCTCCAGATGTGAAAGGGACCTCAGAGACCATACGGTTCCACCCTTTCTCAGAAAAAAATCTTTTGATCACAAACACAAAAAATTCATCAACCAATCCTTAAAAACCTCTAGTGAAGTCCATTATTTTTGACCATTTCACTTTTGGAAGTTCTTCCTGCTATCAATCTCAAGTCTAAGGCAGGCAATCTTGGGTTAGCCTTTCAAATATTGGAAAAGTACTATCATGACCCCTGAGTCTTCTTCAAGCTAAATATCGCTGGTTCATGCAATCAATGTACATCGTTATGGCCCTTAACCATTATGATCACTCTCCACTTTTTTCTAAAATGGGCATGCAACACTGGTACCCAGATTAATACTCTGGGTGGATCAATAAAACAGAATTATCTAAAACATTGTGTGATGCATCTCTCAATACAATATTTTTCCAAATAAAATTATAATTTTCCCCTTCTGTAAACATAACACTAAACATCTTTAATTGGTTTAGTTTAATTTATTTTAAGGCAACTCTATTTCAACTGGTTCTTTTTCCCTCACCCTCAGTTTCCCCCACTGATTTCCCTGTTTTGGAATTTGACTTATTACTTCCTTTATCTTGCTTACATGTATTCAGTATTCTTCCTCTGTCTGTCTGTTTTTGTCGGTGTCTTTTTCTGTCTCTGTTTCTCTGTCTCTGTCTCTCTGTCTTTCTCTTTTCTCTACCTTTTTAATCTTTAAGTAGTCAAGTACTGCAGCCCCTCTTCTCCCCTCTCCTTCAACTCATTTTGCTTGCTAAGTTTCAAATTTTTATTTTCCATGCCTACCTTTAAAGAATTTTTATTTCCCTCATTCCCTTGATAATTTCTCTTCCCTTTCTATCCATTTTAAGCTTTTATTCTTTGATTCATGACCTTTACATTAATTTAGTTTTTCTTTATTCTTTTTTTGTTGTGCTTTTGTTTTCAAAGCACTAATTCATGAAAGTGACAGAGAGGATTTTGCCCCATAGTAAGAATTTTTCTTGTCCTTGATTGTGCAGTTAATTATTGACCATTCCCCACATCATTATCTCTCCCCATTTGCCTTTAAATCTACTCCATGGGTCCATACTCTCCCACTTACTTCTCTGAGTATCAATTTCCCTCAGGAACTCTATTCCCCTTCTTATTGAGACAGGAGGAATGGTCTCTTCAAATACTAATACTTAAAGATTATATCTAATAAAAGGTTTCTATTATACAGTGGATGGAATACCAGGCCTGGATTCAGGAGTACTCAAGTTGAAATTTGGTCTCAGACACAGTAGCTATGTGATGCTAGGCAAGTCACTTAATCCTGTTTGCCTACATTTCCCCATCTGTAAAATGAACTGGGGAAGGAAATGGCAAATCACTCCGGTATCTTTGCTAAGAAAGTCCCCAAAAGGGGTCCTCAAGAGTTGGTCATGACTAAAACAACTACAACCAGGTTCCTATACCTTTTTATGGATTATCTCTCTTATCCCCATGGGACTATTTATCAATGTCAATCCCTTTTACTATCGAAATAAAATTTCCCCATTTTCCCCATTTTCAAATGTTCCCCTTGCCTCATCTCCCATTTTTCTATAGCCTGTCTTTTTCCAACAGGCTACAGAAATTTTTTTTTCTTTATTGTTACTTTTCATTTGTTTAAGGTATACCATATTTTATCTTCTATCTTCTTCCTTTTCCTTCTCTTTTATTTTCCTTTCTGTTCTGAAATTCAGTTCTACAAAAACAACAATTCCCTTGTAAGTGAGGTATTGTGAAATTTAATCCATTATCTTTTAGACATTTTTAAACCTTTCTAGGAATATTTTAAATGCCTCTTTTTATTGGATGTCTGCTCTTTTCATTAACAATTAAAACTTAGATTTATTGAGTAGATCATCTGAGGTTGCATCTTAAGTATCTTTGCTCTTTATTTCATACTCTTCTATAGTTTCCAGTAAAAACAGAATAGTCTTTTGTTCCATAAATGTCTTTTTCTTTATATTTTAAGATCTTACTTCTGGCCATGTGTAGAATTTATAACTTGTCTCTGGAACTGCTAAATTTAACTGATAGATATGTTACAGTTTATGGCAGAGATTTCTTTCTTCCTTAAGACAATCTGAAATATTTTTTATTGGTACTTTGTTTTCTGTTTTCAAAACTTCTGGATAGTTTTCATGTTTTATTTCTTGCATTATGGCAGTCAGGCTTTTTGTTTTTGTTTTTAATTTTTTTTTACTTAATGTATTCTTTCAGGAGACTTAAAATCACTAAATTGTTTATACACATTATGTCTTTGAGATCAATACATTTGCTTGTTTGTAATGTTTTCTTTTAAAGTGGTTACATTTCTCTCTCTCTCTCTCCCTTCTTCAAGATTGTCCTCCAGTTCCAAATATTTTCATTCCGAAACAGGTATTCTTTCTTTTGGGTCTTTGGTGCCATTGTGAACTCAAGATTTTTCTATTTTGTCAATTATTTTTGCTGTATAGGCCATAGATTCTTTTTTTCCCACAATTCTTCTTTTTGCTTTAAAATTTTCCACTTTCACAATTTCTTTCTCTCTGAATGTCTTTTTGTTGTTTTATAGTCTCTTAGGAATCTACAAGGTTCTCTGTTTCACCAGGAATTGATTAATTTTTTTTTTGTCTTGCAGTATTTTATCATCGATATATGAACATTTTTACCTGATCTGAAGACAATATTCTCTTTTAAAAATATTAATATGGTTCCTTTTAATTCATCTGCTTATGCTCTTCCTCCTGAGATTTCAGTAATACTTTTTTTTTCTTGTCCTATTTTCCACACTACTCATTTTCTGATTCCCTTCTCTTTGAGGGCAATTTCCATGAGGACTGAATTTCAGAACTATCTTCCCTTCCTTTCATACTAAACAATTCACAGTTCACCAGTCTTAGCATCTGTCCCCAAGTGACATCTAGGGATACAGAACTGGTTCTAGCTAGATGCTAGGCTCTTTCCCTCATGTGTGGCATGGCACATAGTCAGACTATGTACTTATATAGTACTTGATGGTGGGTTGTTTTTTATCTTCACAATCATCCTGTAAATAGTCTAAATATAATTTTTCTAGTAGAACACCTCCTTTTAGGGAAGAAACTATTTTTCATTTTGTTTACTATGCCAATACTTTTAAGCATCTTTGATATCTTTAGAGTGGGAATGTATGACATCAAGATAGATGATATTACAAAATCATAGAATTGGAGAACTGGAAAGGAACTCAGCAGCTCAGTTGGAACTCAGTCCAACATATCAGAAGAAGAATCCTTACTATAACATACCTGACAATTTGTTAGCCTCTATTTACAGACCACTAAGGAGAAAGAAGAAGCACCATATTTTGAGTTAGTCCATTCCAGTTTTAGATACCTGTTAGGATTTTTTAAATCAGGTTTACATTGACCTCTTTGCAATGTACACTTATTATTCCTAGTTCATTCCCATGGAGTCAAACAAAAATCTGTTTCTATGCTTTTGTAACCCTTTCCATAAGTAGGTACTTAATGTTCAACTTAACGGTTAAAAATAAAAATGAGTTTGTACTTTACCTCAGATATCATCTAGTGTAATCCTGGGCAAGTCATAGCTTCAGTTTCTGCATCTGCAAAAAAAATTGGAGAAAATAATAGCAACTAACTCATAGAGTAATTAAAAAGATAGGAATAAATCAGGAGTAAAGCACTATAGAAAATATCAATTATTATTATTAATGAGCATTTATTACATCATATAAAGAGCATTTATTATGCTCTTTGTAGAGCACAGTTCTAAAAATAAATGTAGATGTGAAACTTAGATATCTCATGCTTCCTGCTTTTATAGTGTAAGGCAAACCCTCAAATAATAAAAAAGCCTTGGGAATCATATATTCTGTTTAATTGAATGATTTTGTTAGTCAAACATTTATTGCAATATCCTTTTTTGTTATTATCTTCGTTGCTGAAAATCTTGGCAAAATGTACAGTGAATTTAATATAAATGAAAATTTCCAAATCTTAGAGGATCTTGTGTTATTTCAAAATAATCATTTTGAGTATTAGTTTTTATTAAAAGACAACATGATACAGTACATCAAATGCTAGACTTGGAGTCAGTAAGAGAAGTTTAAATTTCTCTTCTGATATTTATTACCTGAGTGACCTTGAGCAAATAACAATCTGAGACTCAGTTTCTTTGTCTGAAAAATAGGGATATAAGTATCTGCAATCCCTATAGAACAGATTTAGCTTCAAAGGTTAAATAGGATCACAGACTCAAAACATTTAGCAAACATTAAAGTGTTATGTAAATGGCAATACTCATTTCTTGTGTATGCTATAGATTTTAGGGGGCCAAGAAAATTATAGGGCCAAATGTCACCATATCACAGATTTCCTGGGAAGATTGTACTAGTGACTGCATATGACTGCAGGTTTGAGTTAATTAAAGTGTTGATGATATAGTTTTGTGTACTTCATCCTAAAAGTGCTATGACTTTTGACATTTGGTTTACTGGAAAGGAAGAGGGGAAATAAAGAGAGAGAAGAAGAGGGAGAGGGAGAGGAGGAGGGATAGGAAAAGAAAGGAGATGGATATACAGCAGGAGATGGAGGGAAGGATGGAGGGAGAAAAATGGAAGGGAGAGAGAGTAGGGGGAGAGATGGGGAGAGATAAAAAGGGGAGAGAAGGAGGGTAGAGAGAAGGGAGAGGAGAGAGAAAAAAACATTTTGTAAGGAGAGAGGGAGAAAAAAAGTTGCAGGAGAGAGAAAGAGAGAGGAGATGAAGGAGAAAAAAGAAAAAAGAAGGAGGAGAAGAAAGAAGGAAGGAGGAGAAGAAAGAAGGAAGGAGAAAGAGAAGAAGGAGAAGGAGTAGTAGTAGTAGTAGAAGAAGAAGAAAAAAAAGGGAAGAAAGAGGAAAGAGAAAGAAGCAGTTAATAAAGAGATTTAACTGTATATGGAAGTTTCAGCTGCCCATGAATACAGATACAGAAGGATGACTGGTGTCTCTATTAAAATATCTTACTATGATTTAAGACCTTTTCATTCATTGATAGGCTCTTTTCTTTGCTATGAACAAAAGACAGTTTTATTAGAAAATTCATGAACCATATGATTTTCTGTAGGTGTTCCTTAACTGACGTAGGTATCATTAGAATACTTCAAAGTCTATGCTAATAGAATCATTAAGTCTCCCTCCAGTCTAGCTCTACATGTAAATTTTTTGAGCATTCTTTTAACTTTCAGGGTCTTCTGAAGTGGAAAGTGGGCAAATACTTGGATATCTTTTACAGGCTTATTTAAATCTGCATCCATCCGGATGTGGATTTTCTTTTTTATTTCTTTCCCTCAAAAAGCCTTTTTATTAGCATAGCCTAAACTCTATCATCCTTTTAAATTTATTCCATGTATATAAAGGGGGATACGATAAAATCTTCTAGCACAAAGTAAGCATATAAACCAAGGGAAATTATATATAATTATATGTACACATATATGCATTCATATATACACATACATGAAAATCTCCATATCTGTATGTATATACATTATATATATGCATTTGTGTGCATGTATATATGTGTATCTATACATGTATATATATTTATTTATATATTATACAACTTAGGGATAGCAAGCAAAGAATACAGACTCATGGAAAATGAAATAGATATTTTGTTTACATAAAATTAAAAAGGTTTTATACAATACAGTTGAAAACCCTCACATTGAAAGGAAACAATTGGAAAATCTTTGCAGCAGGATTCTTTGATAAATGTCTTAATTCCAAGAAATATAAGGAATATATTAATATTTATAAGAAATAGAGACATTCCCAAATTAATAAAATGGTCTAAATTTATGAAAAGGAAATTTTCATTTTTTAAAAAATTTTATTTTATTTGCAAAACATATGTATGTGTAATTCTTCAACATTAATCCTTACATAGCTTTCTGTTACAAAATTTTCCCCCCAACTTCCCACCCCTCCCCTAGATGGCAGGATATTCACTACATGTTAATTATGTTAAAATATTGGCAAATCGAATATATGTATACATATTTCCAAACTTATCATTGTTGTGCAAGAAAAATCGTATCTACACAAATCACATATCAGATAAAGGAAACACAATGTAAGCAAACATCAATCAAGAGTATGAGAATGTTATGTTGTGGTCCACATTTCACATCCCTCTCTCTGGGTGTATATGGCTTTCTTCAGTGAACAATTGGAAGTGGTTTGAAACATTTCATTGTTGAAGAGAGCTATGACCATCATAAATGATCATCATATAGTATTGTTGTTGCTGTATATAATGATCTCCTGGTTCTGCTCGTTTCACTCAGCATCAGTTCATGCAAGTCTCTCCAAGCCTCTCTGAAATCGTCCTGCTGGTCGTTTCTTACAGAACAATAATATTCCATAACATTCATATACCATAATTTATTCAGCCATTCTCCAATTGAAGGGCATCTATTCAATTTCCAGTTTCTAGCCACTACAAAAAGGGCTGCCACAAACATTCCTGCACATGTGGGGCCTTTTCCTTCCTTTATGATTTCTTTGGGATATAAGCCCAATAGAAATGCTGCTGGGTCAAAGGGTATGCACAGTTTGATAACTTTTTGAGCACAGCTCCAAACTGCTCTCCAGAATGGCTGGATCTGCTCATAGCTCCACCAACAATGCATCAGTGTCCCAGTTTTCCCACATCCCCTCCAACATTCATCATTAACTTTTCCTGTCATTTTAGCCAATCTGACAGGTGTGTAGTGGTACCTCAGGGTTGTCTTAACTTGCATTTCTCTGATCAACAGTGATTTGGAGAACTGAAAAGGAAGTTTTCAAAGAAAGAAACTTAGGCTTTTTATAACCAAATGAAAAAAAATGCTCTGAATCCAAATTTTCAAAATAACTAGAGAAATTAATTTAATTCAGAGATTCTACCTCATATCTATCAGAGAGGCAAAAGTCACAAAAAAGGGGAAAAAAGGAAAATGATAAAAAACTAGGTGACTGTGGGAGAATGAATACACTTATGGTAGACATATGAATGAGTACAAACATTCTGGAAAGCAATGTGGAATCACACACACACACACACACACACACACACACACACACACACCAATTAAATAATTTATCCCCTTTGACTCAGCTATACCATTGCAAGGCCAGTAACTAAAAGAGATTGAAGAAAGAGGAAAATGTTCCCTAAATTCATTTTTTTTTTAAGAAAAGCTCTTTTTGTTCTGGTAAAAGCAAACAAAAAAATTGAGAAACTGCTAAACAATTTGTGATATATGAATCTAATGGAATATTATTATACTGTGAGAAATGAACAAATATGATAAATGTATAATTAATTTTCAATACAGTTGTTTTCTTTGTAATTTTGTTTATTCTATTTTATATATTCATATATTTTATTTTGTATATTTAGATATACATGTAAAATATTTATATGAAATATTTGTATAATTAAAAACATGATTCTGAGAAGGGTTTCATAGAGTTCACCAGACTCTCAATGAGATCAATAATACAAAAAAAAGCAAGATAGAACTTCTTGCCATAGTTATAAACACACTATTATAATTCCAAGACATCCTAGAAATAAATTTTTTCTCAGGTTTAGGGATTAGTAACTTTTAAAGGGAAATGACAAATTCCCTAAATTTTACCCAGGATTTTCAATATCATTTGTAAAACAGTATCAGAACATTTCTCTAGCACTGGTATCATTACAATTGGTTTCTAGGACAAAGAGAGGACCAGAGGGGACTAGTTGCCATAGACCACACAAAGTGACTGTGGAAAGTACATCAGATTTTTTTTTTGTTGTTGTTGTTGTTTATCCCCAATGAAAACACTGTGCAAATAAAAATACTTATTGAGTTATTTTACTGAGACTTTCACAGCTAATTTTGACAACAATTTATGAATAGAAAGTCTTCAGAAACAATGAACTTTATGTCAATACATTTAAAATAAAGAAAAAGGTGGTAGGCTTCTTAGAACACCAAGTTTCACACTAATACATTGTTGGTGGAATTGTGAATGGATCCAATCATTCTGGAGAGCAATTTGGAAACATGCCCAAAGGGTTATCAAACTGTGCATACCCTTTGATCCAGCAGTGTTTCTACTGGGCCTGTATCTCAAAGAGATCTTAAAGGAAGGAAAGGGTCCCACATGTGCAAAAATGTTTTTGGTAGCCTTTTTGGAGTGGCTAGAAACTGGAAACTGAAAAGATGCTCATCAGTGGGAGAATGGCTGAATAAATTATTGTATATGAAAATTATGGAATATTATTGTTCTATAAAAATGATTAGCAGGATGATTTCAGAGAGTCCTGGAGAGACTTGCATAGACTGATACTGAGTGAAATGAGCAGAACCAGGAGATCATTGTACATGGCAACAACAAGACTATATGATGATCAATTCTGATGGACATGCTCTCTTCAACAATGAGATGATTCAGACCAGTTTCAATGATCTACACCCAGAGAGATAACTGTGGGAACTGTGTGGATCACAACATAGCATTTTCATTCTTTTTGTTGTTGTTTACTTGCATTTTATTTTCTTTCTCATTTTTAAAAAATTTTTCTTGTGGAGTGAGATAATTGTATAAATATGTATACATATATTAGATTTAACATATATTTTTACCATGTTTAACATATATTGGATTATTTGCCACCTAGAGGAGGGAGTGAAGAAGGGGGAGGAAAATTGGAACACAAATTTTTGCAAGGGCTAATGTTGAAAAAATATCTATGTATATGTTTTGAAAATAAAAAGCTTTAATAACACCCCCCCAAAAAACAAACAAACAAAAAAACACCTAGCTCCCTTCAAGGACAACTTTTTGCTCACTTCTCTTCTACCTCCTTCATGTACATCCCAGAAATGTATTTTCCTTCAAATCTAGAGGAAAGAGTGAGGCTGGTGATTTTGTGTAGTTCTGACTCACAAATCTAATTCATACAGAAGCCAATTTAAATTCTAAGCCTCAGTTTTCTCATAAGGAACTGGAATCAATCCTCTCAACTCTATGTCCATGATCCAATGGACCACAATGCCCACTTCTTGCTACTCTGTCTTTCTTTTTCTTTCACATCTGCCTCCTTTTAGGAAATGCTTGATTTATCTACTCTGTTCCCTTCTTTATAATTAAGTCTAAAAGCATAGCATCCCTATATACCAGGTCCTGCCCTGCCCACATCAGTAGAACCACAGACTCCTATCTTCAAAGCCAATTATTCAGTGCTTACTATATGTCTACTATCTTCCTTCCACACTTCCCCAACAAAGATTAGATCATAGGAACTTACTCCAGTGTACTCAACATTCCTCTGCAAATACATGGTCTCTTAAAACCTAAAGGAAAAGAGCTTAGGCAGAAGACATAGAATATATTAGAAATATATTAACTTTAACAAGGATTCTTCACTTGGTTTCCATGAACATATTTAACAGAAAAGTATCCAAAGATAGTTTTCAACATTCTTCCCCACTCCTCTTTTAAGCTTCAGTCTGTATTCTGACATAAACAATTCTTTGTATTGCTGAGAATAGCATAGTTATTCACAACTGGATCATCCCACAACTTTGCTATTACTTTGTACATAATGAATTTCACTTTGCATGAACTCATGGAGGCCTTCCAAGATTTTTCTGAGATTATCCTGCTCATCATTTCCATGAACATTTTTTAAAAACATCTTTGCATTTCAATATTGCTTAAAACAATATTTTATATTACATGCATATATGTACAGTAATAGATAGTAATAGTAATATATTAATAATCCTATGTATTTTACTTTATGCATTCAAACATATTTTTTTTCGGAAAAGGAGTCCATGAGATTTACTATGTTACCAAAAGAGTCTATTACCTCAAAAATGGTTAAGGACCCTATTTTTGGCTCAATCCCTGATTCTTATTAAGTTGCTTTCTTATTTCAAAACATCTGGTCTCATTTAGTTTAGGCTTTTTACCACCCAGACCATTGCTTATTTTTATTCAGACATAGAAGACCTGTTGAAAGTAGCTGTCAGGGCTGGTATGTCCAGTAGCCATTGCTAACACATAAGAAGACTTTTCAGCTCTCACTCATCACATTGTTTATATGAGGGAAGTCAAAAGGAATAGCTAAAGTCATCAAGAGTATCAACCTCCTTTTTGTTTTTGTTGAGACACAGTGTCCATTGGCTATTTTATTGCCATGCCTGTGTATGACATTATTTCCCTGCTGAAATGGGACATTTACCCTCTTGGACATAAAAGATTTACAAATAGGAGATTCTAGTCTTCCTGTTTTTTGGTCATATCAATGGTCAAAAAGATGTCTGAGAGAGTCTATAGTTATAGATACAATGATCACATGTTCTAGAAGGAAAAGGTAAAAAAAGTGAGAGTGGATTTGTGTCACATAAATAGTTAAATTACTGTTTAATCTTCACGCCTACTGCCGAACTTAGAAACATGTCTAATGCATGACCATGAGGTGGAGAAAATACCCTGGAGGGTTAAAATCACCCAGTCTTTATTGAGCTTAAGCCAAGTCTACTTCATACCTGATCCTTTGTCTAGAGGCTATATTTAATTGATGATCTTCCAGTACAATATCACCTCCAACCATACAAGTAAACACACACACACACACACAGATGGGCTCTTTGGCTTTTAAATAGACATTTATATCTATATGGTGCAAGGACTTGGGAGATTCATGGAACCAGTGGAATCATTCCATTGATGATTCTTAGGAGTATATTCACAGACTATTAAATTCTATCTTTGTGTACCTCTAAACCAAGTGTGTACAATTAAACCAGCCAAGAATATATTCCACCAGTCAATTCAATCATATCTAACACTTCATGATCTCATTTGAAGTTTTTTTTTTTTGACAAAGATACTGCCATTTTCTTTCTCCAACTTATTTTACAGATGAAGAAACTGAGGTAAATAGAGTTTGCCCAGGGTCACATATGTGTCTGAGACCAGATTTGAAATCAGGTCTTCCTAACTCCAGGCTCAGCACTCTATCCACTATGCTACTTAATTGCTCATTATCCAGATTACTAGAATTATTTGAATTCAGGGACTTGGACCAAGGAATTTTCTCCTATCTTGATCATACCCCATAACATATCCCTCCCATGTGTCACTTAGAGTGTTTTATGGGTAGCAGAGTAGGGTGAAATGAATTGGAGAAAACCACATAGACCATTGCTTATTGTTAGTAATTTATTAGGTTTTCATTCACTGATCAGATCGGGGAGTGCAGCCATGGTGGCGGAGATCAGACAGGAGTCTCTGTAACCTCCTCTAACCTCCCCTCAAACCAACAACATATGAAGCCTCTAGACTGATTTTTGAAGCAAAAAAATACACAATATCTGGAGAACAACACGATTCTAGAAGAAGATAATCTGGAAGAACCTCAAAACAGGTCTGTTTTAATTGGGCGGGGGGGGGGGGGTCTGCTGAACCCAGACGGCAGCGCAGGGAGACCGGGGCAGGGAGCTGGAGCAGGGAGCTGGAACAGGAGTTGGAACAGGAGTGGGAGCGTTGTGCTTTTCACACACCTGGGAGTCTTCTGCGAGCCTCTTGGAACAATTTGTCCTGATTGTGGGCAGGTGGTTTGGAGGGTCTGCCTTTCCAGGGGGATAGATTGTGAACCACTGAACCCCTGATGAGCATCTGACCTAGCTGCCATTACACAGCACCATAAAGCAATCAATCAATTAACAGGACTGATCAGCACCAGAAATAATTCAATCAGCGGAGCTGCCCAGCACCTGACATAATTCAATCAGCAGAACTGCCCAGTTCCTGAAATAACTCAATCAGCAGAACTGCCCCAGGGCAAATTAAAGCAGCTGTCCCACCTTTGCCCTAAACAGATCTCACACCTTTAAAAAAAATGAATAAAAAACCAAAAAGAGCTCTCACCATAGACAACTTTTATGGAGAGAGGGAAGAACAGACCTCAAATCCTGAGGCCCCTAAAGGTAAAGCAACTCCAGAAAAAGCCCCAAAGAGAGACATAAACTGGTCTCCATGTCACAAGGCTTTCTTTGAAGATTGAATAAAAAATCTTAAAAGAGAGTTAGAAGAAACATGGGGAAACGAAAT
>JAJPUD010006764.1:0-78935 GCA_023553655.1 Myrmecobius fasciatus
AAATATAAGTTTTTTTCCCCAATGCAAGATCCATTTTATACTTGTCTTCCTCTAGTTCATTCAGAGTGATAATCGTGATTTTTTTTTTCCCATGTACTCATGCCAGTTTTCACACACACAAAATTTGTTGCAAATAAAACGAAAATACTCTAAAACATTATTCTACGGGAAGAATTAATTGTCACCCCTGTTAATTTTCAACTAAAGTAAAATGTGTATTGTCCATCCACCTTTTGGACTTATCTTTACCTAAGTTTTATAAATAAGTAAATAAATTTGTAAGTATAAATATATTATATAAATAAATAAGAATATAAACATAAAATATAAATATATGTATAAATATAAATATTTTTCCCCAATGTGAGAGCTATTTTATATTTGTCTTCCTCTAGTTCATTCTGAGTGAAAATAATGATTTTTCCCCCCATGTACTCATGCCACAATTATCACACACACAAAATTTATTGTAAATAAAACTAAAATACTCTAAAACATTCTAAGGAAAGAATTAATGGTTACCCCTGTCAATTTTCAACTAAAGTAAAATGTATGTTTCCATCCACCTTTTAAACTTGTCTTTAGCTAAGTTTTATAAATAAATGTATAAGTATAAATATATATATGTATATATACATATAAATAAAATATAAATATATTTATAAATATAAAATTTTTTCCTCAGGGCAATAGCCATTTTATATTTGTCTTTCTCTGGTTCATTCTAAGTGATAATCATGATTTTTTTCCCCATGTACTCATGCCACAGTTATTACACACAGCCAATTTGTTGCAAATAAAACTAAAATACTCTTAAGCATTATTTTAAGGAAAGAATTGATGGTCACCCCTGCTAATTTTCAACTAAAGTAAATGTGTGCTGTCCATCCACCTTTTGGACTTGTCTTTACCTAAGTTTTACAAATAAATAAATATTTTTAATATAAACATATATATAAAGTAAAATATAAATACTTTTCTCCAAATCGAGGGCCATTTTATATTTGTCTTCCTCTGGTTCATTCTGTGTAATAATCATGATTTTTTCTCCATGTATTCAAGCCACAGTTATCACACACACAAAATTTATTTCAAATAAAACTAAAATAGTATAAAGTATTATTCTAACTGAACATATGTGGAAGCCACCCAATTCCATTCCAGGTGCATTCTAGCACTCTTGTATATTGAAATTGAAACGTGTTGCACAGATCTCAAACTGAAATCCATCAAGACAGTCAGTCTTCACCCATCCTTTCTGGACACCGGCAGCCAAAGGCGCTGCTGAGTGTCTGGGCATTGTGGTGTTGCTTTTTTATCCGTGAGACTTGGATTACTGCTTTCAAAGAAGGAGCATTAGTCGACAAGGATAACGAAGCCCAAGCAGGGCTTTGGGGGCATATGGCGTTGCCCTGATGATGTCAGTGGGGATCTCATTATAATAAACATATAAAAGTTTTTGCTCAAGTTGTAATGAACAGAGCCGAGGACCGACTCCTAAGGTTGCCTTGGTAGCCAGGCTTGGGTAAAAGGAGCCAGGGATGGGGTAAAAGAAGCCAGTCATTCAATTAGTAAGTCTGTAACCAAAAACCCATCCATCTTTGCTGGCAGGTGGCTGCCTGAATTTCTATTATTAGCTGACAGGTGATGTCACAGAACCTGTCATGGATCCAACTAGGGAATCCTCAGTGGAAGATAAATGAGAAAAGGGTCTGGGTTATAAACAAAGATGGCCTTTGATTGACCTCCATTCACTGTAGACCTGGGACATACCAGGCTCTCCTTCCCTTTCCCCATCCCCCTTTCCCCAACCCCAGTCAGAACTAGGGCACTGGGTTCGTGCTGTGTAAATTATCTTCCCAGCGTGGAGTCTGGCTGTTCAGTCTGAAGTATGTGAATGTACTTAACCTTCAATAACCTTTCCATTGTTTACTTTAGAGTATACATTTGTAGCTTCTGGCAAAAGGTAGGGATATCCTAGAGAGCCTGCCAGCCTTCTCTATTAATGGAGTTTCAAGAGGTTGCATTCATTTTTTTTTTTTCCTTTCCTGAAAGGGGCAAAGAAACCGTTGAGGGAAAAAAGAAATACTGGCAAAGGGGAAAAATTTTTCCCTTTTTTATTAGCTGTAAATTTGAACAGTTGTAAATAAAGGTCATTCCAAAATCACACAGCTTTGTAAGCCATCTTTCCAAAGAGTTGCGGGTATTATTTGCTCCTAATGATTTAAAAAGCAGGTTTCTTCTCTGTCACGTCTTACAAGAAGAGGGATCCTGCTACTGCTACTATTTTTTCAGATTTATGAAGGATTCCCCATTTTTCTTTCATTATTGAGGATTCCCTTCTCCTCAACCCCCCCCCCCCCAATTTTCATCTTTCTTGGATTTTTACCTCCCCGGTAGTCATCCCTTAATAACAAATACAACAGAAAATTAGTCAATAAAATGTTCTGTCTTCATTGGCTGGAATGTCTCCATCTCATCTTTCTGTTCCCATTGGCACAAAATTGCTATAAAGGGACTGAATAAACTTTGTTGGCCCTTCATCCACATATATACATACCCCTCAGGGCCATAACTAGCGTTTTATCCTAAGTCCAATAGAGATAAATGTGTATGTTGCTAAAGATTTCTGAGTAAAATTAATGATTTCCATTTGAGCTCCTAACTTTCATTGATGATATAGTTTTTACTCTGAGTTCTTTAAAGTCATTTTCCCCAAAAGTAAAATATGGATCTCCAGGTTAAATGGAACCATGATGTTTTGATACATGATGTTTTATTTTATTAGTGGCCCATCATATATCCACTTGTTTCGGTTTGGATAGTAGGAAAGTAGGGAAGAGTTCATTTATTTTTCCAAGATTCCCCTTGTAGCTTTGAGAAAGCATCAGAGCCCTCATTCCAGTTATCACTTCAGAGTTTGGTTATTAAAATAGCATCTTTTACCTCTTCCTATAGTATTCAGAGGTGAAATGACTTTTCAACCTGGAAGTTGAAAAGATACTGAAATATCAGTAGGCTTATTACAGATTCATTTCATTGCTCCTTTCTCTGGGCTTGTCATGTTAGATAACCTCTCACCTTTCCTTTCCTTTCCTTTTATTTTGGTACCATCATCAGCTAATTCGGGATCCTTACAAGGTCCACAGACCCCCCAATCAACTGGTAGTAACTCCATGGCAGAAGTTCCAGGTGATCTGAAGCCTCCCACACCAGCTTCTACACCTCATGGACAAATGGCTCCAATGCCAGGTGGCAGGTATGTTAAGACTCGCAAGCTACCCTACCCTATTGTTGTGCTGTTTATAATGAAGTGGTTCCTAGCTCATTATTTAACTTTCCTAGAGCATCCTCCATAGAAAAAGAAATTAACAATTTGCATGGTATTAACCCAGAGACTCTTAGAATGCTGGTAACAACAAAATTCATTCCCATAGGATTTTTTTTTTCTATATCTAAAAATAAAATTCTGTGTGTCCTGATTCATTGCAGTGCTTCGTGGTGGTAATTCCTACTATGTCATTGAGCTTTCATTTCCTCCTTCTGTCTAGGAACAGCGCAGTCAGTGTGCATGACCCCTTCTCAGATGCGACTGATTCCTCATTCCCCAAACGGAACTCCATGACACCAAATGCACCGTACCAGCAGGGCATGAACATTCCAGACATGATGGGAAGGATGCCCTATGAACCTAACAAGGACCCCTTTGGTGGAATGAGAAAAGGTATATACACTGATGTAGTCACATCCTTTATCTTCCTGTCATACACCATCACCTGGTCTCTCAAAAGGAAATGCATTAAGTGGTTAACACACAAAATGTTTTATATACACATCTATATTGTAGTTATATTATAAGAATGTTGATACAATAAATATATAAATATTGCATGTATGTATGTTTTATGTACACAAATGTATAAACATTTATATAATGTGTATTTTTAATTGCATTGAGTAGCTAGGTGGCCCAGATAGGGCTTGGAATCAAGAAGACTCATCTTCTTGAGTTAAAATCCAGCCCCAGACACTTACTAGCTGTATGTTTCTGGGCAGGTCACTTGACTTTATTCGCCTCGGTTTTCTCATCTATAAAATTAGTTGGAGAAGAAAATGGCAAATCACTCCAGTATTTCTGCCAAGAAAAATCCAAATAGGATCACAGAGAATTTGGACATGACTGAACAAAAACAGCAGCAACATATATAAAGCATTTGTATAATGTGTACTTTTGTCACATACCTATACACACATACATAACTGCTTATTTATCATTTTCCACTATTATAGTAAGTACTAGAAAAGGTGCAGTCATCTAAGTCAACTGTTCCTGTCTAGTTTCCATGTAAGAAAGAGGAAGCTCATTCATCATTTTCTGTGACCCTTTCCTACCTGTCGATATGACTTGCCTTTTTTAAAAAGCAGAAAATTCTAAGAATAGATATTAGTATTTCAAATACGCTTTTCCGTGCTTCTTTAAATCATAACTTCCCTGGTGCATTTAAGTATTCCTTTACAGATCATGAACTGTTTCATATCAAGTCTGAAGATCAGAATGGCATAGTACTAAGTGTTAGGTATCCCTATTTAACTAATCAGAAATGAAGATTAAACATCTCTGGAATTAAAATGTAAATCAGTAGGAAAGTAGAATTTGATTTTTCAAAATTACAGTCACATTTTTACGAGGATATATCTTCTGTTCTCTTGTATAAAGTGAAAATACAGCTGTATTTCTCTTTATAAATTCCATTAGCTCCCTATTACCTTGAGGATTAAATACAGACTCTTCTAGTATTTTAAAAACCTTTCGGGTTCTGACTCCAAACTGCCTTTCCAGCCTTATAATTTATTCCACTTCATATGTTCTGTGATGCAATTAAATAAACATTCTTATTTTTTCTCACAAGCTCCACGTTCTGTCACCTTTTCTTTGCACAAGCCATTCCCCAGTCCTGAAATTAATTCCCTACTCACCTTTTCCTCTTAGAATTCCTACTTTCCTTCAAAACTAAGCTCAAGGGGCAGCTAGGTGGCGCAGTGGATAGAGCACCAGCCCTGAAGTCAGGAGGACCTGAGTTCAAATCTGGTCTCAGACACGTAACAGCTGTGTGACCCTGGGCAAGTCACTTAACCCCAATTGCCTCAGCAAAAAAAAAAAAAAAAAAAAAACTAAGCTCAAACACCACCTTTTATTAATTTCATCAGCTTTTCGGCTTCCCAAGCCTCAGATTACCTAGTATTTGTATATATTTTGAATATAGATAATGTCTTGAAGTGTCTTGAAGGCCTTGCTGAATGTACAAGTGCAAGCCCCTTGAGGCCAGGGTCAGTTTTATTTTTGTTTTCATATTTGGTACAGTGCCTTACACCTAGTGAGTACTTAATAAATAATTATTAATTGATGGATAGTGGGGACTCCTTTGGTGGTATAGTTTAGACTAGTTGGATACTGGGTTTCCTTCCAACTCTAAGTTCTATAATTCTTTGATTTTGGAAAGAGAAGTAAGTAAGTATAAGCAGAAAACATTTGGGAGTCTAGGTTTGGAGTTTATTATAAACTAAACCAATTATCTATCTATACTGGGCCAGACAGACTGTTTTCATATTCCTTTTATTTCACAAGCCCACACTTTTTATTAGAGAGAAAAATCCTTACTAACAAGGTTTTAGGTTGGGGAAAATTTTCAGTCCTACACTGTAACCTACCTAGAGAGAACTAGATAGAATTTAAGTATTTAATGTAATATGTTGCTTTCATCTACTAAGTGACATAGTGATTTTAAATGAACCCCTTTTCCTCAGTTTTTTTTGTCTGTATAAATTCAGATTTAAATAATTGGAAGCAAATTAAAATAATGCTCTCTTCCCAACCCCCCAAAAATGGAAATTTAGGTATTTTCTGGTGAACATATCCCTGATCTAAATGAAATGGAAACTGTCTTCCCTACTGCATCCCATGTCAGTTTTATTACACCAGTGAATGTGCTGAGCTTTGGCAAAGAACAGTTATCATCAAAAGTCAAAGGAGTCTTTTATATTTTCTTACTTGGGAAAAAAATGAGATGATGGATGGTCATAGAAAAAGCCTCATCCTGAAATAAAGATCCTTGGGTTGTTAATGTTGATTTCATGACTAGTTGAGTAACCTTTCTCAACCATTCTCTACCTCACTTTTTCATCTCTCTATGAGATGATGTTGATAAGGTAATAAATTTGTAATTTTTTTCATGGGCTCACAGGTCTAAAGTTGGAAGGGATTTCAGAGGCCAACATCCTTATTTTAGAGATGAACAAACAATGCCCAAGAAAGTAAAGGAACTTGAGAAATGATAAAAAAACAAACAAACAAACAAAAACCCACCTGTTAACATTGTAGGTGGTGTAATGTAGTCTGGTTCTGAGAGGCCTTTTCTCAGTCCACATCCTTCTGCACTTCTGTGAGCCTTTGATACTATCAGTCTCTCTCTTCTCAATATAATATTCTCTTCAGGTTTGGGTGACCCTGCTCTTCTTGGTTCCCCTTTTTTGGGTCTGTCCCCTTTTCTCTGACCTCACTACTGCCCTAGTCCATGTCTTACTCACTTCCCACCTTGACTAATGTTAACCTTCTTATCTTCTTACCTTTCTCCACTTCAGACCATCCTCCACTCAGCTGTCCAACTAATCTTCCTAAAAAGCAGCTCTCACCAGGTCACTCCCCACTCCCACCACAGACCAAACCCTTCCAGAAAATTCCAATGGTAATTCCTCGATAAAATAGGAAATCCTTTGTTTTGGGTTTTTTTTTTTTTTTTCTCATGTCTGGACCTCTTATCTTTCCAGTCTTTGAGCATATATCTACCTTCAATATGAAGCCCTTCCCCTTCCTCATTGCCTTTCTCTGAGACTGTCCCCAATTTATCTTGTATGTATTCTGTTTATATAGAATTGTTTACATATTGTTTCCCCAACTCCATTAGACTGTGAGTTTCCTAACAATAGATTTTTCTTATTTTTGGCTTTCTTTGGATCTCCAGTACTTAACATAGTACCTGTATACTACCTGGCAGGTAGTAGGCACTTAATAAATGCTAGTTAACTTGAAACAGTATTATAACAGCTATATGAAGCTAAAAAGTTAACAATTTCAATTTCTAAATGTAAAATGACGGTAACTACCTCTTTAATGGAGTTGTTATAGGAAAAATACTTGATACTATCATAATATGCTTAATTCTATACTTCTACATTATCCAAATTTATCACTTTTCTAATTTTTTTTTACCAAGTTAGAAAGTTTTCATCAGGCCTTCCCATACTTATGACAGAATAACCATCAATAGACTGAAAAAGCCCAATATTAATACTGTAGATCAATTAAAATTTTTATTAAAATTCTTAATTGCCTACAGGCTAGTTTCTTCTGGGTCTGCCCTAATTTCCTTCAGGTCCTAGGCCTATGCTAATTTGCATATCTGACCTAATTGGAACTGTACTCTCTGTTATAAATACAATTGTTTCTCCTTTCTCATTAGTTGGAATTACTATAATTCTGTGGCTATTTTCTTTAACCTGATTCTATAAAGGTCACCACCTGGATAAGTCTACTACGTCAGAAAGGATTTTTTAAAAGGATTTCTCTTTTTTTTTTTTAAATAAATTTACACTCATGTAGGAAATCATACCTACCTACATATCTGTCTGTTCTCTGTTTAAAAAACAGATTTCAGCCTACAATCTTCTTCTAATGAAAACTTGTTTAGAATATACTAAATTTTGAAATAGCATATGCTACTCTTAATTCCCTTAGAACTGAGTTTCAGAAGAGTTCATTGACGACAGCAAATATGTCTGTGGGTGTACTACTCATTTTACATTAGATTTCATAGGCCAGTAAATTTATAAATGGTGTTTGCAGAACTCCACTCAAGGGTGTGGAACTCTGGTTTGGAGTATAACTAGTAATCTCTGTACTGGATGCTGCTTGTGTCTCCTGAAACCAGGCCTTAAGTTTAGGGTTTTCCAGTTATCCAAGTATCAGACCTGGGGCATTCCTATGCAATCCTTCTCACTGAATTGTGTTGAGTTTTGGGGAAGAATGTAAATATATGGAGATGATCAAGAAAATGAGAAGCCAGGTCCTTCCTGCAGCTCGCCCATCCCTACAACTCTTCTGCCACAGGAACCAAGTGGCCAGGAAGGGAGAGCATAAGGAAATAACCAAGAACTTTAGAAACTAAGCCTTTTGTTATTCAGGCTCAAGATCAGAAGGATTCTTATAGATTGCTATCTAGTAACTTGAGTAACAGGGAGCAGAGATGTGATTTTGCTGACAAAACGAACTCTTCCCACTTTAAATACCCAACTAATTCCCAGAACTCATTTTGAACTTGAAGTATAACAGCATTTTCAAAGTACTCTATTCTGCTTTCTCAAGATTGTTGCTTTATTTTGGCATTGGATACCAATAACCATTGTTGGGATGGTTCATCTGGAATTATGAGGGCTCTGGATATTATTTCCTGCAAAATAATTGACAAGGTAGTGGGAGTTTATCTGGAAACCTTTTGTATCTGTGCTTAGTTGTCAGTCTTTTCTTTAATGATTATTCCCTCTTTAAAATATTCTAGTGTCTGGAAGCAGTGAACCCTTCATGACACCAGGACAAATGCCTAATAGTGGGATACAGGATATGTATAACCAGGCCCCAGCTGGAGCAATGTCCAACATGGGAATGGGCCAGCGACAGTTTCCCTATGGGGCCAGTTATGACAGAAGGTGAGTTTTTTTATTTGTTTTTCCTAAGGTGAAGGGCAGAAAATGCTTTCATAAGAATCCTCTTTTCTTCATACCTATCTGAGAGAGAAGAACAGATCATATACTCCAGCCACTAATGATCACTATGTTTCTGGTTTCTTTGGAGATTAATGAGGCAGGGAGTGGCCACTCATTCAGTTTACTGTTGATCAACAAGTGGGTGTGTTAGACAGCTGCCTTCATAGGTCTGACTCCTTCTGATGGGTCTGGACAGAACAGAATCCTCACCCTGGTGTTTAAAATACAAGTGTATTTATGTAGATGACAATGCCAAACCACCCAAATTATAAAAATGTGCTTCATTTGTCTTGCTTGCATTAGAAATCTTCTCTCCAAATACACAGTCTTTACTATTTGAAATGAAAAAAGCACATTTCTCAAAACTATCATTTCATTTCAAAACTGTCAAATGTATTCATTTATTGTATTAATCTATAAAGCTTATTACTATAGTTTGCAAAAATTCAAATTTACAATTAACTTAATTGAGAATTCAACTTTAATTCTCTTTCTTCTTCCCTCCTTTTTCCTCTCTCTCTCTCTCCCTCTCCCTTCCTCTTTCTCTTTCTTCTCCCTTCCTCTCCCTCTCTCTGTGTGTGTCTATATGTCTCTCTCTCCCCTTTCTTTTCTCCCTCCCTTTCTGTCTGATGTCTGTCCCTTATATTCCCACATCCCCAATCTTTCATCTCCCTCTGAAGTAGCTTTGGGACATGTCTATGAATTGAGAAAATTCCAATAGGAACTAACCTATAGGCTGTGTTTATAAGTCCTCAGATATGTTTGAAAATGTATGTCATAGAGTCCATGTGGCCATAGAGTTTTAAACATAGAGTCCAGTATTAAATAAAAAGAACAATGGGAGCCAGAGAACCCAGGTGTTTCTTCTTGGTATGATAACTATTGAGATAATTGTATTGGGAATGAAGTATTTCCCAATAAAATTTAATTCCCAGCCTAAAAATAGATGCTTAGAAAAGTTATCTTTTTAAAGGCCTCATTCTCTACATATAGGTTACCTCTTTTACTGAAAATTCCCTCTCTTTGTCAATAAATTCTATATCTCTTCAACAGAATTGCATTTAGATGAAGCTTTTTTATTCTGTATTGGGGAGGAAGAGGTTTTAAAGGGGGTAAGCACTCTTAAGACTCTTCTAATTAAGTATAACCCATATTTGTAGTATGGTTTTTCTCAGAAATGCTTAAAGCATTTTTTTTCTTGAATTAAAGAATATAAGATCCTGTCTGTTGTAAAATTTAGTCTGTCAATTTATAAGTCAAATTATAATGTGGCTCCTGAAAAGGCACCATGAGACCCCCTGCCCAAAGCAAAACAGATATAGTACCTTTTAACACTGACCCTACCTATGTCTTCTGATTATTATTCTAGCCAACAAATGAGAGTGATAGCTTCTGTGAAGTATCTGTATCCCTAAGATAACCATGATAGTTCTGATAAATACAAGGATTTGGTATACAATGTTGGACTTGGCTTAGCTTGACTTTGGCTTTTGGTTTGGCAGTTTGGAGTGGAACAGGTAGGTTTAGGGGACACTGTTCACCATCCTTAGAAAGTGAAAAGATGTTTTTAGAATTCTATACCATTGCTTCTCTGAAGCAGGCATTTTTCCCCCATATTCCTTCTACTGTATTTTCAAGAACTTTGCCTGGCCTAGTTTTAAAATGTCAATTTACTGGCTTCTACCACTTAGTTGGGAGATGAGAAGAGCAGTTTACCTATCCATAATAATAGAGTTCCTAGTATTTTCCTTTATCTCTTTATTCCTAGAAATATC
Organism: Myrmecobius fasciatus; assembly: GCA_023553655.1. NCBI lineage: Eukaryota > Metazoa > Chordata > Mammalia > Dasyuromorphia > Myrmecobiidae > Myrmecobius > Myrmecobius fasciatus. The sequence goes on from JAJPUD010006764.1 coordinate 10,593, forward strand.
CTTCTTTACTTCCCCTGCATCCATTGTTGAAGCAAATTGAGCATTCCTGATCCAGACTAATTATAAATGTAAGCTCTTTGAGAGCAGGTTCTGTTTAATGTTTTTGATTACTGTATCCCCAATGCCTGGGATATATTAGGTGTCTAATATAGGGATGTAAATTTAAATTGACTCCAGATAAATGTGTCTTTGAGATCCTGAGCAAGTCATTTAACCTATATTTCTAGGTAATTCTCTAAAGAATACCAGTTTCAGAGAATAAAGCAACTTGCATTGGCAGTGAGCTTTTTCCCCATTCAGGACTTGGTCTCCAGTCCTTTTCCCTGTCCTGTTCCTTTCTTATTAGCCAGTTTCTTCTATACCTTTGTCTTTTATTTCTTATTAAGCACTAAGTTTAATAAGCCAGATTAGAGCCAAATAGCATAGGCTTCAGTCATGGTATTTTTACGTAATGAAATGATTCATCTTTACTTTGCAGTGTCAAGGAATACTATAGTGCACAAATTTAATAACATTTGAAATAATTGTTAAATATATTATTAAGAAAATAAGAACTTATTACCTTGACAGGGAGTAGTAGGAGAAACTCTGTGTGTGTAGGTGTGTGTGCACATACATATACATATATACATGTATGTGTATTTTCTGAATCCCTGTTTCTCCTACATTCATTTAAAGATATTGCAAGTTAAATTCTTGTGTAACAACTCCTTGGTGTAGCAAATCCATTCATGTAGTAGGTGGAGCTTCAGTCAAAGACCAAGGAATTTGACCGGCGTCATGCAAGGTGCTTGCTTGTTCAACCAGTATTCCTGTGCTACCTATTAACCAGCAGCCATGCCAACATCATTACCTGAGATGGGTGTTCCCATCCCTTTTACTGAAAAATGGAGTATTGCTGCTGCCAAGTGCTTTTGTCTAGAAATTAAATAGCAAGTTTAAAAGAATGCAAGTTTGTGTTTTGCAAAACTGAAGTCGTGCCTTCTCCCTGGTCCTGAAGCTCTCTAGTAGTTGATGGTCTTCTTTGAATTATCCCATTGTAGGCATGAGCCTTATGGGCAGCAGTATCCTGGACAAGGACCTCCCTCAGGACAGCCACCATATGGAGGACACCAGCCTGGAATATATCCACAGCAACCGGTAAGACAGAAAAGAGGTGGGAATCCTTCTTCTCCCTCTCCCTTTAAAAAACTGGTTTTCCTCAATCATGGAAGCTTGATTCATTTAATTAGCATTAATATTTAACCAGATTAGCTTCAAAGTTTAACAAAATATTTAAACATATTTCTCTTTTTTCTTTTTATGGATTAGAGATGTGTTTCATATTCAGCACCATAAGACATAGCAGAAATTTTGAAATCTCAAAAATAAATATTATTTGTAGTTTCATAAAGCATATTAAAACATCTCTGACATGTTGTATAATATTTTATAACAAGGGTATTTTGAATGCATGTCATAAGTTTGTGTCTCTCACATCTACTTCAGATTTTAAGGCAGAAGCCATATCCTTCCTGTGTGCTGAACGGAATTTTTAAGTGTCTAGTATAAAATAATAAATGGTAATGTCTTTAGAATGTGGGTATTTTACCTTTTTAATTGATTCATTCAATTATCTAACAATAAGTTTAGTAGCCTTATACAAGAATAAAACTAAGCAGTTATTTCCAATTTATTTTAATTTTATAGTTTTTCTATTTGCTAATTAAAAATAGTGGTGAAGATCTGTGCATCTCATGATATGGCTTTTCATACTCATGGATACAGTATCTTTTTGAAAATTTTTTAGCAAATCAGAGAGGCTTTTTTAAAATTTGAGGTTTTTTTCTTTTTTAACATTTATATTAATGAGTAAATATATGTGATGGGGTGACATTACTAATTTAACTTAACTACGTTTCCTTTTTTAAAAAACATATGCATGGATAATTCTTCAATATTAACCTTTGCAAAACCTTGTGTTCCATTTTTTTTTCCTGCCTTCCCCTCATCCCCTCCCTAGATGGCAAATAATCCAATATATGTTAAACATGATAAAAATATATGCTTAGCTAGATTTCCAAAACAAAAGAGGGAGAACATACTCTCTTAAGAACAATCACACATTGACAATTCACCAACTTAATGAAAAATCACCATAGGAGAATATTAAGCTATCCAAAGTGTCACCCAGGGAATACTTTAAAGAGAAAACTGGACCAGAGACTTTATTTCTAATCATACTCCTTCAGAAACTAAAATCATACTAGGATTTCACTGGAGTTTTTGATAAGGACTTAGATGGAATCAAAGATGTTCTGCCTAACTGGAATAGCTATGGGGGATGTTCATGTTAGGTAATATCAGCATAGCTTGAAAAGTTACCTAGAGCCACATGTAAATGGAAGCCTAATCTTAGCATGGGCCAAAAAGTTTAGACTTGCCTTCCCCTTGATGAGATAATAGATAGATAGCACTTTTTAAAGCCCAAAGTACTCTCTATCTATATCTATGTGAATATATGTATATCTATCTCTCTCTATATATCTACATGAGTATATATACATATATCTATCTATATCTAGCACTTTTCAAAGTCCAAAGTACTATCTATATCTGTATCTCTTTATATATGTACACACACACACATATATATATCCCTACATATATATATCTACACATGTATATAGATACACATATATCTATATCTATTAATATAATAGCACTTTTCAGAGCCCAAAGTACTATCTATTAAATGTCAGTTATCACTATTGCAACATTCTCTTACAAATCATGTCTCAGATTTTTCTGCTGGATTGGTTACCTGAGAAAATTCCAGTGTAAAAGCGCCACCTTTTTTATTTAATTTGTTTGATTTAGTTCCATGAAAGTTTTAAATATTTAAAACCTCTTAAGTGTTATAAAAATATCTTCATTAGGCCTACTGTTAGTATTGAAAAATAGCCATAAATTGCCCTTCCTCAATACTTATAAGAGCCTTTCTCTCTTGTAAGTGGATTTTCTACTAGGTCAAATTTTTTTTTGCATAATTTAAAAGTAGATGTGTATGATTATTACCCTAAGAGCACATTTATATATTTTATTTTAAATTCATTTCAGAACTACAAACGTCACATGGACGGCATGTATGGGCCTCCAGCAAAACGCCATGAGGGAGATATGTATAACGTGCAGTACAGCAGCCAGCAGCAAGAAATGTATAACCAGTATGGCGGTACCTACTCTGGACCGGACAGGAGGCCCATCCAGGGACAGTATCCGTATCCTTACAACAGAGAACGAATGCAGGGCCCGGGACAGATGCAGCAGCATGGTATCCCTCCTCAGATGATCGGTGGCCCCATGCAGTCATCCTCAGGCGAGGGTCCTCAGCAGAACATGTGGCCCACACGAAATGAGATGCCTTATCCATACCAGAACAGGCAAGGCCCAGGAGGCCCTGCACAGGCTCCCCCTTATCCAGGAATGAACCGCACTGATGAAATGATGGTACCTGATCAGAGGATAAATCACGAGAGCCAGTGGCCTTCTCATGTCAACCAACGGCAGCCTTATATGTCCTCGTCAGCCTCCATGCAGCCCATCACTCGGCCTCCCCAGTCATCCTACCAGACGCCTCCATCAATGCCAAACCACATCTCCAGGGCCCCCAGCCCAGCGTCCTTCCAGCGCTCCTTGGAGAACCGCATGTCTCCAAGCAAATCTCCCTTCTTGCCCTCCATGAAGATGCAGAAGGTTATCCCCACGGTTCCAGCGTCACAGGTCACAGGGCCACCGCCCCAACCACCCCCAATCCGGCGAGAGATCACCTTCCCTCCGGGGTCTGTAGAAGCATCGCAGCCTGTCTTGAAACAAAGAAGAAAGATTACCTCAAAAGACATAGGTAAGCGTACAAAAGTCATCTTCTGTGTGTAATCCCAGTCTATGTCAGAATTTCAGATAAAGCCTGATAAAGGAAACTTCATGTCCCTTCCAAGTGTGGGGGCTTTGTTTTATAGGAGGAATTGCTGGGGGAAAACCGACCTAAATTGAGGAAACACTGAAGGGGAACCTGAAAATAGCATTTTAATTGGTGAATGGCATGTGCTTCAGTGATTAGAGCACCAGGCAGCAAGTCAGGAACTGAATTATTGACTCTGCATTTTTACTTAACTTCTGGGTGACCTTAGGCAAGTTACTTAAAATGTATTATGATAACACCTACTTAACAATGGTATCAAATAGCTTATTAAAACTTGAAAATAACTCCAGACATCCTAAAGGAAAAACCGCTCCTTCGTTTTCAGCCTAGGAATTGTTCTAAGGGCATTAATGTACTATAAATAATTGCTATGACGTATATACACACATAGGTACATACATATATACATACATACATACACATACACACCCCTGAGCCAAGCAGCTTTCTGGCTTTTATACTGACCTGTTCAAACTTCTCTGAATTTTTATTTGAATTTTTAGATAACTAAGAGTGCACAATTGTTTTTTTTTTCTGAGTTTAAAGGAGACTCAAATACAATAAACACAAAAATGAAGAAGGCTAAATTTAGAGATTTCTAAGATTTCTAACTAACTCTAATTATTTGAAATGATCATCAACAACAAAAAACTTTTCTTAGAAAGTGGAGGAAGATCAAGTAGAACATTTTACATCAAAGATTGAGTTTCTTCATAGTAAGGATCAGTGAGACTGGTGAGACTTTGCTGCCCCAACCCCATAGCTTTAATGTCTCACATCTTCTCTTCTTGCCCCTTTACAGCAAACTTCACTTTATTACCATCATAAGCAATTTCATATACCTTATTATTGCTGTTGTTTAGTCATCCATAACTCTTGGGGGGGGGTTTCTTGGCCAAGTCACTGAGATGGTTTGCCATTCCCTTCTACAGCTCATTTTATAGATGAGGAAACTGAGGTTTTAGGGTTAAGTGATTGGTCGAAGTTCATATAGCTACTATCTGTCTGAGACCAAATTTGAACTGAGAAAGAGGAGCATTCCTCACTCTATCCACAGCTTAATAAGCCATGTATAATCAGTCTGATTAGTTGCAGCTTGTTGTCCCCCAGATATGCTTGCATTCATTACCTTCCCATTCTAGAAGGAAATGATTCAGGGCAACTGAGGGATTGGGGGAACCCTGCCCAACCCATATTATTATTTCTTTTTTTAAAGATATTTTCTTGCCTATACTTCTTATAGATAATAGTCCTCCAAGGATACATAAAAGGAAAAAGTAGCAAGAAAAAAGCAAATATTCTTTAACTCAATTCTTATTTGTTGACTATGAAATCATTAATAAACTCATTATTGAGGCCCTCTCTACACCCCACTCCCAACAACAAGAAAACAAAAAACAGTAGAATATTTACTCACTACCAGGAGAAGTGTATTTAGTTCATGTTCAGCCTACAAAAAATATTGGAAGCACATCTAAGCTATAAATTGATCTCTAATTCTGTACTAGCTTTGAACCTGAAAACTTCCAGGCTTAGCTCTGGCCTTTCAAGTTAATTTTGTTAGCATTCTGACTTTGGGAGTCTGTATCTTCATTTTACATCTTTTACCCTTCAGCTCGTTTAGTCTTTAGACCATCACAGATCACTGATGTTAATTTTATATCTTTTCTCAGTAACTCCTGAGGCGTGGCGTGTGATGATGTCCCTTAAATCGGGCCTTTTGGCTGAAAGTACATGGGCTTTGGACACTATTAATATCCTGCTCTATGATGACAGCACTGTGGCTACTTTCAATCTCTCTCAGGTAAGAGGAATAGCCCTTATACCCCAAAAAGGGGGCTAAAGGAGAATTCTGGAAGATTTAACTCATGCATCATTATGCTAGAATTGATGACAGGGTTAATTATTGTGAGTGCAGCTGGCATTTTTAATCACCCTTGCTATCACAAGCCACCATTTCTGATTGCAGTAAAATACAGCAATACCAAAAAATACTAACTTGACATACAATAGAGACAAATTTCAGTCTTTTCAAATTATAAATGTTTTTTATAATTCTCATCCTGATTTCTTTGTGTTGTGGTTAATATTCATTAATAATTAGCAAATTAGTAAACTATGTCTGTGTTGACATTTCTGTTTTCAATCTAATAGTTTGTTTATTCATCATAGGCTATTAACACATTTTGTTGTATATATTTGCCCTCCCAGAGTGATTAACTATACTTGCACTTAGCCTTTTTTCACCAAAGTTAATTGTTGGGTTGTTTTTTAAAAGAGACAACCAAAACTATAAGGCTGAAAACAAATGTTTTCACTTTATTGCTAATATTGAAGACAGTAACCAGTGGATGGGTATTGATCACAATATAACAAAACTCATTATAAAGTTGTCAGTGTTAGGGATTGAAATGGGAAGTAGAATTTTGGCAGACTTCATCCCAAAGGAAAGGATCAAGACAATAAATAAATATATAAAACAAGAAGAAGAAAGAAAGAAAATTTAATGTGCGAGCCAGAAAAGGTATCAGTGACCTGTGCTCTAAAAGAGAGAAACTGGAATATATTCTACTATTGATTTATTTAAAGTTCATTTTAGAAACAACTCCCAACTCTGCCCAAAAATCTAAATCTTAAGATCCAAAACAAACAAAAAGCAAGATGAATAGGTTTTGCTGCTTTTGGGGACACCTCATATGACATCATGCCACATGATGGAGTTTGAAGAAATCGAGGAAATGAAAAGTACACCTAGAAAAAGTCATCTTAGAGGAAATATCATTTTCTCCAAATATTTGAGGGAATATTATGTAAAAAAGGGAGTTGTTCTGTCATCCCCAGAGTTCAGAAATGGACACAATTAGTGGAACTTTGATAGACATTTAAGTTCCATATAAGAAAAACTGTCTTAAGTCATTTCCAATTCCAGACATGCAGTGAGCTGCCTTGATAGGTGGCAATTTGTCCTTCCTTGGAGTTTCCAAGAATAAGCTGACTGACCACCTGGGGTCTAGTGTGAGTTGGACTAAGTGATTCTTGAGGGTTCAGCCAACTGAGATTCTGTAATTCTTTGACAGCTAGAATGAGCCACTAATCCTGTACTTGTGGATAAACCATTTTTTCCCTTAATTCTCTAGTTGCAGTAATAAATAAAGCATCACATTGCTTTTCCTTAACTTACCTCAGGCACTGACTAATATGGAAGTATAACTTTCTCTCTACTAGTAAAGCAATGTAAAAATCACATAAATTTTCTTCAGTAGATAAGCATGGGAAAAAAAGTATAATTACTCTGTTTACCAGAAAATTTAAGTTTCATGCCTATAGTGGGTGAAATACTGATTATTTTTTTTCATAACCAAAATTACTCTACCAGTAACCCCATTTTTCTCCCAAAATAAAATTTAAACTTAACTCCCCCCTCCCACACACACACACACACACACACACACAGAGTTACTAGAATGTTCTAAACTGACCATTTAGAAACCTAGGTGGTACAGTGCTTTTCAGTACTGCTTTTGACCTTAATTTAAAGAAATGAAGTATAGTATGTGAGAGCATAGTTGATTTCTGTACCTTTTTTGCCAGAGGGAAACTTTCATCGCATCACCAGAGGTAGTATTTTTCATTCAAACTAATATAGTAGTAAAATAGTAGCATTTCTCAGTTAGGAATTTTTGTTTCTACCAGCTGAAGTTTAATATAAGAGTAACTTAAATGTGAAATGTAATTCTGCCTAACTTCCTGGTTCATTTATCAGGGCCTGAATTGGTTTGTTTTCATTTTTCCAGTGTTCACAAGAAGCAGTTTTGCCAAGATATCTATTCTTAAAAAGAAATATTTAAGGAGAAAGCATATATTAGAATAACCTATGGTACCTGAGGCAAAATAATAATCATAAAATGATAATAATAGCCATAAAAATAAGGGCAAAAACATTCCTGTAAGTAATGGAAGTGAAGAAATCACTTTAAGTGAATGAATCTGAAATCCAAGCCTTCACCTTCTAATAATAAAGGCTGTGTATAAATTTAAAAACAAGAAAAGAATGATGTGCACAATGTTTTCCTTTGAGAGTGTGAAAGCATAGAGGAGGCAAAGTTATTATGTGGGTAGTTTGGAAATTAGAAAGCAAGATAAAGATACACTTACACAAAAGTGAGAGAATGAGGAAGCTAGTTTTTCTTGACAGTGCACTTGACCACTCCTGGCCAGGCAATCTGTAAATTGTGGGATATATGGAGATATTTTCATAAATGTGAATTTATTGCCATTGAAAGTGCCCTTCCTTTTGGTTATAATTGGACATTATGACACCATTTCCTGTTTTTCTTCTTTTTTCCCCTCAGTTATCTGGATTTCTTGAGCTTTTAGTAGAGTACTTTAGAAAATGCCTGATTGACATTTTTGGAATTCTAATGGAATATGAAGTGGGAGACCCCAGTCAAAAAGCACTTGATCACAACGCAAATAAGAAAGATGACGGTCTGTCTTTGGCAGATGACTCTGGGAAGGAAGAAGAAGCTGAATGTATTGATTATTATGATGATGAAGATGAAGATGAGGAGGAAGAAGATGAAGAAGATGAAAAGACAGGAGCAGAAGATAAGAGCACGGTTTTTGCCTCTCCTGATGCCAGTGCTGATCCAAAAGAGAGGCCTAAGCAAGCAAGTAAATTTGACAAACTGCCAATAAAGATAGTAAAGAAGAATAATCTGTTTGTGGTTGACCGATCTGACAAACTAGGCCGTGTTCAGGAATTCAACAGTGGGCTTCTCCACTGGCAGCTTGGGGGAGGCGACACAACTGAACATATCCAGACTCACTTTGAGAGCAAGATGGAAATTCCTCCTCGCCGGCGGATATCTCCCGCCCTCGGCTTCCTGGGAAAAAAGAAAGACCTGGAAGGAAGAAGTGAACTGGAGGATCATCCAGAGAAAAGCATAATAGCAACCATTGATGATGTCTTGTCAGCTCGACCCGGAGCACTGCCTGAAGACTCCAACCCTAGTAACCAGATCGAAAGCAGTAAATTTCCCTTTGGGATACACGAAGCCAAAAGCCACCGGAATATTAAACTGCTAGAGGATGAGCCAAGGAGCCGAGACGAGACTCCACTATGCACCATTGCCCACTGGCAGGACTCTTTGGCCAAGCGCTGTATCTGTGTGTCAAATATTGTCCGTAGCTTGTCTTTTGTGCCTGGCAATGACGCCGAAATGTCCAAACATCCAGGCCTGGTGCTGATCCTGGGGAAGCTGATTCTTCTTCACCATGAACATCCCGAGAGAAAACGGGCGCCCCAAACCTATGAGAAAGAAGAAGAGGAAGATAAAGGGGTGACCTGTAGCAAGGATGAGTGGTGGTGGGACTGCCTTGAGGTCTTAAGGGATAATACATTGGTCACATTAGCCAACATTTCTGGGCAGCTAGACTTGTCTGCTTACACGGAGAGCATCTGCTTGCCAATTTTGGATGGCTTGCTACACTGGATGGTGTGCCCATCCGCAGAGGCGCAGGATCCCTTTCCCACAGTGGGACCCAACTCAGTGCTGTCGCCTCAAAGACTCGTGCTGGAGACCCTGTGTAAGCTCAGCATCCAGGACAATAATGTGGACCTTATCCTGGCCACGCCTCCGTTCAGCCGCCAGGAGAAACTCTACGCGACTTTAGTTAGGTACGTGGGAGACCGCAAAAACCCGGTCTGCCGAGAAATGTCCATGGCGCTCTTATCGAACCTTGCCCAAGGGGATGCGCTAGCAGCAAGGGCAATAGCTGTGCAGAAGGGAAGCATCGGAAACTTGATAAGCTTCCTAGAGGATGGGGTCACGATGGCCCAGTACCAGCAGAGCCAGCACAACCTCATGCACATGCAACCTCCACCTCTGGAACCACCTAGCGTAGACATGATGTGCAGGGCGGCCAAGGCCTTGCTGGCCATGGCCAGAGTGGATGAGAACCGCTCAGAGTTCCTTTTGCACGAAGGCCGTTTGCTGGATATCTCGATATCAACTGTCCTGAACTCTCTGGTGGCCTCTGTCATCTGTGATGTACTCTTTCAGATTGGGCAGTTATGACATACGTGAGAAGCCAAGCATGTGTGGGTCAAGATTAGAGGGTCCCCTATAACTGGCTGTTTTCTGTTCTTGTTTATCCAGCATAGAAAGAAGGAAAAGAAAATCTTTGCTCCTCTGCCCCATTCACTTTTTACCAATTGGGAATTAAAGAAATTAATTTGAACAGTTATGAAATTAATATTTGCTGTCTATGTGTATAAGTACATCCTTTTATTTTATTTTTTTTTAACCAAAGTTTCTGTCTAGTACATTCAAGGGTCACTTTTTGTTTTCATAGAGTTCCTTTTCAGTGTTTTTTTTTTTTTTTTTTCCCATGTTTGTATTGCATATTTTTTGGGAAGCAAATTAGTGACTTGAAAAGTTGTGGCAAAATGTTATATGACCGGAAAACTTCACCATGTCGAAACAAAAAGGTGAAAGCAACATACCAACTTCCTGTGTGTCTTATTTTTTTTTTTCAGAAGAGAAAAAATACCCGTATCCCATCACCCAAACCTCTGTGCAATAGACACTTCTAGTGATGTAGGTATAGGGATCAAGGCAGTGTGTCAGTCAGTAGTCAAACTATGAAATGATATCAGTTTCTTCACAGGAGAATGGTTACATTAGGCTAGGGGCAAAACCATTTTTTTTTTTTAAAGTTAAGATTGAAAACACATACCTGATGACGATCAACGTAAATTGCTTCCTCACCACTACTGTCATGTCTGCTATCTATTGTTTGACCTTCCACAATGACAGTTCTTCACAATTCCTTTAATCATTTTTTAAATATTTTTTTTTACTGCCTAAGGGCCGTGATGTATATAGAAGTTGTACATTGAGCATACCCTCATTTTTTTCTTTTCTTTTTCCTTTTTTTTTTTTTTTTTTTAAGTACAAAGTTTCTAGTTTCTTTTTCATGATGTGGTAACTACGAAGTGAAGGTAGATTTAAATAATTTTTTATTTTTATTTTATATATTTTTTTCATTAGGGCCATATCTCCAAAAAAATAAAAAACATAAAAAAAAAACAAACAAAAAGAAAAACAAACAAAAAAAAAAAAAACGAGGGTAATGTACAAGTTTCTGTATGTATAAAGTCATGCTCTATTTCGGGAGAGCAGCCGATCACAATTGCTTCATGAATCAAGGTGTGGAAATGGTTGCATATGGATTGATTTAGAAAATGGTTATCAGTACAGACAAAAAAAAAGTAATATACAGAAAAAAAGGAAGAAACACAACTTCAAAGATTTTTCAGTGATGAGAATCTGCATTTGTATTTCAAGATAATGTAGTTAAAAAAGAAAAAAGAAAAAAAAACTTGATGTAAATTCCTCCTTTTCCTCTGGCTTAATGAATATCATTTATTCAGTATAAAATCTTTATATGTTCCACATGTTAAGAATAAATGTACATTAAATCTTGTTAAGCACTGTGATGGGTATTCTTGAATACTGTTCTGGTTTCTTTAAGGATGTACATGGCAACAAAGCCAATTATAAAAAGAATATTGAAAATTACAATAGCATGCCCACCAATTCCCTCTTTGAAGAACCAGAGACTGGAAAGTACCTTTAAAGGTCACCTACTTCTTAATGGACTGAGTTAGTTTTAGACATTCCCAGATTGTTCAAACTGGTCAGTAATCCTCTGAATCAATAAACTCTTAATTATGTGGAGCTGGGATTCTTTTTAATTTAAAGGGGAGATGGCCACTAACTTTAAAAATATTCAGTATATCCTTAGATGTGACAAAGAAAACCTTGGGAAGCTTGTTTGTTGGCCCAGAAATACATTTCTCCCTGTTCTGAAACCTGCTCTCCCTTAATGAAAATCAGACCTGTTTTGGGTTTCCCTCACATGAAAATTTTTGGCATGTGTTCATTCCAGGTTAGCACATCCACCCTAAACTAAGTGTGTACCTTGTTAAATGAATGTGTTCATATTCAACACAGCGAGAGATTAGCATTTACATTTCAGGGCATGACAAGGTTTCTAATACATCCACATTCTCACCCTCCCCCTGGTGCACATTAGTTTTGAATACTGTTTAAAAAAAAAAAAAACCAACAACCTAATTTTAACTTCTTTCTTCCTGGATCATTGACTATTACTCTGTAACAGTCAATTTCTTTAAAATTGCTGCATGGTGATACTGTTGGTGGGCATCCTTTTTCTGACTCTACCCTTTACATACTTTCCTTGCAATCACAATGTACTCAAGAATTACTGATCCCACAGGTGTACTGATTATCTTTCCCCCATAACTCACTGTAATATATGGAAGACTTAGACAAGTATATACAGTTATAATCAGTGTGAAACGTGATTCCCCAGTGTCACAAAAAAAAAAGATGTTTCCTTTAAGAAACCTCATCATCTATTTACTCCCACATTACTTTACTTATTACATAATAATGCAGTCAAATATGTGTTGAATTAAAAATTTATTTATAATGCTACTTTAGATATGTTTACTAAGAATAGGATTTGATGCTCAGCTTTAAGAACTGGAGGTTTGTCAGAAATTCACTATTATTCTAGCTTCTCTTACAGAGCACAAGAGTGGAAGGTGTTATCCAAACCTTTAAGTAATCTGACATGCCAATTCTTTCATCAAGCAAGTAGAAAAAAGTATTAATGACTTTATTTGATATGATTTGATTTATGATCAAATAATATCCTGGATCAGACCTTTTTATTAATGTGCCTCTTAAGTACAGGTATATATACAAAATAATTTCTCAAACAAAAAAAGTTTAAAATTTTATAATCTTTACTGCATACTAAGAAGTTTATATCCTAGAATCAAAATTTCCAGAAATCCTTACAGACTATGCAGCTTATTTGAGAGCCAACTAAAAGCAGTTAGCTTTATGTTAGTTGGCTTTTGTCTTCAGAGATTGGTAAGATATAACCCAAACTCAAGTTACTTTACCACCTCCCAAAAAAAAAATAAAGATGCAAAGAAGGGTTTAATATTTTGAACATCTGCTATAAGTTGAATCTGCTGGTTTTTGAGTGAATAATTTCTTTAATGTCAGGTAAGAAAGATTATAAAGTGGCATCTGCTGAGAAAACAGCTTTTTTTTTCTTCCATTGAGAATTATGTCAAGTCAGTTTATTCTGGTAGAGTTGTTCTCTCCCATCACTGGCTAACAGCTACAATGGTTTTGTTAATGGAGAATAATATAAATCCAGGATTCTAAACTATTAACTACCTCTTTTGTGAAAAGCAGATGGCCTTTACACTGAAATCCATGCATTTAAAAATTGTTACTTTTTTTTTTTCATTGTCTACTTAGCAGTAGCATCTCTTGCAGGGAAACAAAAAAGCATATTCTACTTATACCAGAAATAATTAATTCAATAACATTTACTGAACAAATAACATGTGCAAGGCACTTCAGGTGGTGCTGAAGAGGTTATAAAGATGAATAAGATGCAGTATTCCCTCCCCCCATCGAGGACTTCAGACTAGTGGTCCAAGCAACCAATTTTCTTCTTAAGATTTCTGTTTTACATCCTCATCATGGGAAGACTAAACCCTCACCAGCCCTTCCACACTACTTTCTTCTACTAAAGTACCACCTGTAGAAAGCCAAGAAAATCTCACATGGTATTTTCGTACCAGATAATGACTCCCTTCTGCCACCCACTCAACCCTCCTCTTCCCCTCTCCCCCCCCCCAAAAAAAATTGGGGCTAGATCTTTGCCTTGCAAACATGAGCCCACTAAGAGCATCACCTATGTATTTTGGTAATGCAATCAATTTTGGGAAACTTTTTAGTGAGGAATAAATATGGCAGTTCACTGATAACAAAAACTCCATTTTGTCCATTTTTCAACTTTAACATACCTTCTTAAAAGTAATAATAATATTAATGGGGAATTGAACCATATTGGGAGCATAGATACCTGGGCTCTAGTTCCAGTTTTGCCACCTAATTGGCTGTGTGGTGTTGGGTAAGTTCCCTAACCTCTCTGAGCTCCCAATTCCCTTACCTGTATCATGGGGATAACTGCCCTACCTACCTCACAGGGTTGTTGTGAGGATCAAATGAGACAAATGTATGTGAAAGCATTTTTATAATTGTAACGTGCTACATAAATGTAAGGTATTATTCTTAATTCGATACTTTGAGGATTCTGTATTTTCATTGGTGTGAGCATTCCCTCCACCATTGCAGATTGCAACCACTCTATACCTTAGTAGATGGTCTTCTTGAGTTGCCACCAAAAAATAAAAAATAAAAATAAGGTCATTATCTGATGACCTATCTTCTGGGGATGAACCTTACTGAACTTAGCTAGTCTGGTCTTTGGACAGCAGATGCACAGTCCTGTCACCAGGCCCATACTCAAATCCTTTCCAGCTTAGTAGGACCTGCTAAAGTTTGTACTTTACTGGAATAGCCTTCAAGGAGACATTGAAATAGACTTTACTGTAAGGTGTTGTCATATTAAAATGAGGTGATTGAACTAGATAATAGCTAAGAGGTCCCGTCCAGCTCTAAAATTCAATGTGCTAAATAATAAAATTGACTGTTCTGAATATTATCTCCTTTTCCTTCCCCCCTGCTCATATTCTGATGGGTTAGGGATGTGGGGTAGATTTAGTGATCTATGGAACAAGCCAAGAGCAGGGGAAAAATGGAGAAGTGAATGGTCCTAGATAATTCCCCAAACTAGATTCATAAGACCTTGAATAATCAAAGAGTTGGCTATAACTGTATAAGGAGCCAGTCAAGTCTGTTCTTTTGAAAACCCCAAAGGGAGATTTTGACATTGATAATTTGACCATATACATCATCATGTATCCAAAACTGGCTACTTTGTGCTACTGGCCTAAGAATTCCCAAATCTGATCGATATTTAACACTTGTGACAATATCAAGGGGCATCATATTATAATACTCAGAATCAGCCTTGAAACATGTGGCTCACAGTACTTTAGTGGAAGAAGGCAGTGAGAAGGTGCCATGAAGCCAAACCAGCAGCAGCAAGTATGGGAGTAGCCCCAGAAACACCTTTAAGGAGAGAGATCTTACCTGATTTCTGTTATTCTCTGTTATAACTCTGTTATTGTTTACCAAGAGGTCATATTTTTATTTAAATTCATTCAACTTCCTTGGAAACTTCACTTTTAGCAGATTTACCAATTATAGAAGGGAGATGGAAAGGAATTCCATTTAAAAGAAGTTGTCTTTGAAAATTGCCAGAAATTTATGTCAGTGTAACGAATGGCATTATCTTTCCATCTTTTCTAATTAATTGCCAACTTTTTGGTCTGCTGTTTCTTGATTATGTTGAAGACCAGATAAGTCTGGCATTTTGATTCCCTGATATATAATTTCCATAAGGATTATTACTAATATTCCATAAGGGTTCTTAATAACATTTCAACACTACTACTCAGGTATTCAGAAGCCCCTTATTTTGTGATACAAAGGTGAGTAAAATTTGTCAGGGTCAAGTATGATAATCTGGACTATTCCATGGCCTATTAAAAAAAAAAGTGTCTACATCACACCCTTGATTAATGAAACCTTCATTTCCAACCCCTGAAGAAAGTATAAAGATAAAACACCAAAAAAGATGAGCTGCCAGATGGGGAGTATGAGAAGTCTAGGAGATTATGACATTGAATCTAATATTCTTTTCATCTAAAGTGTAGGCCAGAGCAAGTTTAATCCCCGGAGAAAACAAGCTAAGTCTTTTACACTTTCCTAGCAAGAGTGTTAACATTTTGGAAGTGGGCCATATTTCAATAGGATATGGAAGTGGAATTTAAGTTATTTTTCCCTCAAGTGTAGTAAGCTTAAGGTCATGTAAATAGAGGAAGCTTGACAAAACAGTCTCTCCTTACATCCTCTGACAAAGCTCTGTGTTTAGCTGGCTCAGACACTGTAGGCAACCACTATTAACTAGAGTCCAGGACCTGGCTTCATCTCCTTGAAGAAAAACCTGACCAAAAGGTCACTCAGGCAGTTTCTTAAGGTAGAGTCTGCCAAAAGCTTGTTGGAAGAATCACGTATATGGTATATGGTGAGGATTTAGCATTAATATCCTTTTAAAACTTATTTAAATTTAATTCCCATTATGAATTACTCTTCACAAATTGAGACAGAGGGAAAGATAAGCAATGACTACTTGGACTTCTATTTTGGACTTGACCATCATTTCCACTGCTTAAATCAAAGCCATCTTTTCAAGTGGTGGTTATGTTATAAATATATAGATTGGGAGTAGCAAGTTCTTTTATATAGAATGATAGTATCAGGGATGCTGAGGGATACAGTGTAGAGAGTATCAGGCCTGAAGTCAGGAAAACCTGACTTCAAATGTGGACTCAAGATACCCTAGTTAAGTCCATTTTAACCTGCTTGTTTCATGAGCTGAAGAAGGAAATGGTCAACCATGACCATATCTTTGCTAAGAAAACCCCAAATGGGGTCATGAAGAGTCAGACAAGACTGAAATGAGTGAACAAATGAATTATAGTAGCAGAAAACCTAACTAGCCATTTGTTTCTGGGCAAGTCATCCAAATCTTTCTTGCCCATAACTTTCCTCCTCTCTGAAATGCATTTGGATGAATAATAATAATAATAGTGTTCTAAGCACAGCAAAAGTCTTTGTCACAACAGTATAGTCACTCTAAGCCTTGTTATTCCACTTTAGAATTGAGTAAACAGGCTCACGTTAAATGACTTGAGTTTGATCATAGAACTGATAAATGTCTAGGCCACATGGAGTCAAACCCAGGTCTCACCTCTTAGTCTAATACTCTTTCTAAGATATACTCTATTAAATTACCTTTGAGATGTCTCCCAGCCCCAACATTCTGATTCTATGGGGCATCACAATCTATGCCATCAAATTTAAATGTTTTAAATGGAAATAATTAAAAAGTTCTGTATGAATGCTTTATATGTAAATAGTAGTTTCTTCCAAAGATATTAGCATTTTATAGAAATGGAAAGAGAAATGAACTAGCTGAGCTTTAAGCTCCCTTTCAGCTCTGAAATTCTAGAAGTCATTCTCATGACTCCTCATGGAAACTCACTATACTAAGTAGAAAGAGTAAATGTAACTACTATTGTCTCATATTTCACATACTTATACCTTTAATTCAGGAGTTCTTAACCTTTTGTGTCAAGGCCCCTTTGGTGATCTTGTAAAACCTATGTATAACTTTTTAAAATAATGCTTTTAAATACATAAAATGAAACATGCAGGGTTACAAAGGAAACCAGTTTTATTGAAATATAGTCATCAAAAGAACTTTATAAGAAAGCAGATTTACAGACTCCAGACTAAGCACTCCAACTTAACTTCCCTTCCTTCATGCATATCAAGGACAAGTGAAAATCACTAACATTATTGGCAAATCAGCAAAAATTAATTTAGCATCTACCAAGTACATTTTGTTCATTGTGGTGAGCAGTGCAAAGAAGTGGTTAAGGCATGGTGTATACCTTTGGAATTTGAGCTTACTTGATTCAATTAAATGGTGGCTCAATTAAAATTGTTTCATATTGCTTTTTTTGTTGACTTGATTGATTTAAAGCATGCACTATGTGCAAGGCATCATATGGGATATGGTAGTAGAAACCCATTCTTCTGTAGAGCTGTGCTTTTAGAGTTCACCAAAACCTAATATTCAATTAATTACTTTGCAATACGTAGTTTTCTGGGGATTTGTCTTCCCTAATAACAACTAGTATGACTCGGGGCTGGATTCTCAGAGTACAACTACTCCCTGGGAATAAATTAGCACATTTGATAGCAACATTAATTGTCAAAGCCATTACATTATGCTGTGCTAAATGACCACTTTGTTATATTCATAGACTATCCATTCTCCAAAGTAAGCTTTTAATGTTATTTCTGAATCTTTTCTTCTCTTCCTTCTTACTCTTCAACTTTCCTTTGTCATGATGCAGAATTCTCTAATGAATAGGAAAAGAAAAACAATCAAGAATAAGGAATTTCCTTTGGAAATCTCCACAATGTGAAAAGTGCTAAAAGACATCATTCCAGTGTTTAGGTTTTAGAAAGCGAAAATGGCATGATATATTATTCACTGTTAAGATTAATACATATTTAGCTTGGTAAAATTTCCCCATAGGCTTGTTTTGTTGGTTCATTGTGTATTTCACCAAATGGTGTGAACATACTGACAGTACTTGTTTTGGCTTTAAGATTTTATGGGAAATGTCTCGTGATGGAAAAAAGCCAGAGTAATTTGTCTAGTTGAATTATAAGTCAAAATGAAAACCTTAGAGGAAAAACTTTGTTCCTACAAAGATTTTTATATGTGATTCCTCTCTCCCACTTTTATAACATTTGATATATGGTGGAGAGAAGAATTTTAAGTGATTTTGTTAATTAGCAAAATTTTTGGTTTTTTGCTTGAAAATAAAAGTATATTAAGCTGAGAGGACTGAGCAATCAAATCCTGTTATCAAGTGACTTCTTTTCCTCTCAATTTTTTTTAATAAGACTTATGATTTCATTAGGATATGAAGAACACACATAGAAGAAACTTGCTATGCTAGTGAAGAGAAGCACCTACTCTAACTTCTAACAGTCTTAGAGATTTGGCGAGCCAGCAGGAGCTTAAGTGACTTGCCTAGACAGTGATAGAGCCAGTACAATTCAGAGGCAGCATCACACCATGCTGTCTCTCTAACACATGCCAACCTACGACCTGCCATCATCAATGTTAAATGAGAAGGTGCTAAAGTTATCCATAAGATTTTTCTTTTTTGCAATATGATACCAATGCAGAGAACTGATCTGCAATTATATAGGGCTTTGATTTTTCAAAGCTTTTTTTAAAATTATATTTTTCTTTGAGGAAGAAAATGACGTTTTCCCTTTTTTTTTATGGTGGATGAAGTCCAGATTTACTGTTTGTTTTGGGAATCACTTTAGGAAGTTGCAAGACTACATGGGGTCCCATCTGCAGGCCACAATTTATAAGGACTTTGCTTAGGAACTTCTCAGAAGCAGAGGTATCAGTAATAATATTGAACATTTATATGATGTTTGCCCTTTACAAAGCACGGTCTCCAGAGCTCTTGAGATCTTTGAATGTATTTTCTCTATTTCACAGATAAAGAAATGGGTTCGGTGAGGTTTAAGTGAGGTACTCAGCTATGAAATGTCAGCTGCAACTCAAACCCAGGACTTCTGACTTCAAGACAAGTACACTTTCTACTATATGCTAAACTGCATTTACAATTATTTTGCACTTTTATGTCCAACACACAATCCCTGAAAGCTTAAGCTTTCATATTAAGGTTAACTCTAGGGAAAAGAATTGTTTTTTTTTTTTTTTCCTTTTTTCTCCATGGCTTTGCCCCTCAACTCTTAGAGGCAAAATAAAAAGACAAAATGAGCCAATAATTCTGATACTGAAACTCATCAATACTTATATATGAAATGTTGATTAAGGAGCCTGCCTCCTCCATGCCTTTACATATGTCATAACTTTATCTCCTCAAGATCTCTCATAGAAGATCTTTTCTGAGTATTACCTCCTTCATTTACTTCCTCAGATATTCAAAAATATGTTGTAACCTTTGCAGCACTATAAAAATATTAGTTGTTATAGTTGTCCTATTATGTGGGGCTCTGTGTTAAGTTCCCTTTTAATTGTTCACATGCTGTTTCATGCATGCATAATGTCCCAAGTAGACTGCAAGTTCTTTGAAGAACACAACTCATTTTCTTTGGTTTTCTTGGAATCTTCGCCTGGCAAGATGAAATCTGTTCTTGACAAGTATTTGTTGACTGGCTAGCTTGACACTTTGAGAGTAAACTGCAGTGACTGTAAAGTAACCCACAGGTCATGTAGATTGCAGAAAAAAAGACCCAGTTAGTACTATCTTGACATTGGAAATTGATAGAAATTCTACCCAAAAGGAAAGAAAGATTCAAGAGGGGAAGGGAATAGATACATAGATGGATGGATGGATGGATAGATGGATGGATAATAAATATTTATCTTTACATAATGCTGTATAAATCTTATGACCTACTCCCAGAATGCTGCTTTATACATAGTAAGGAATACTCTTCTGTTTGATTCTATTCTTCTCCTTTTGCACTTCTACTGCCTATTATGAATTTCTTTAAACATGAAAATAATTTAATATTAAAAAACCTCATTTAACATCAAATGTTCCTCAATATATTCAGAAGCCTTAGATTTTGACATAAAAATATCTATTCCACTCATTCAGTTGTGTTGGGTTTGGGTGTGAGGGGAGGAGGAAAGGGTACATGGGGGCATGGAGTATATCTGTATATTGCCAACAATGCATTTAGTTCACTTTCTCTTTTCTTGAAAGAAGGAATTGTTCACACCATTATGTAATAGTCCTTTGCTTCTACAGTTGAAAAAAGGTTTCTTCCAACAAAGCTTCCCCTATTTTCTCCAAATCACCTTTAAAGAGCACTTATAAAGGTCTCCCTTCCCTTTCTTTTGAAGACTATCCGATAATTAGATCTTTCTCAACCTTGAGAATATTTTTCCTAATGCTGAGTTTAATGAACATATCAGAGATAATAAAATACTTGGGTGAGCAAATATTACAAACAGTTTAGTTAAAAACACAAGTTTCTCTTTAAACTGGGGACACACATACTGTTGCCTTGATTATCACAGTTTCATAGTAACATTTTAATACATTGTAACCCAACCTCATCACACTGTTGTAAAACCCCATTGTGACATCATTTGGCTGATTACTTCAAGATGCAAATCAGAGGATCCTAACTATGGAATTTAATGTGACATTGGTTCATCTAGGCAAATTCTTTTCACAGAGCCAATTAATGCTGTTGGGCAGAGTATGCTTGTATCTAACCATGTCTCAAAGAATTATTTGATTTTGTTCATCTCTGGGAGTTGTAGAAATATTTTGCTAATAAGTAATTCCAAACAAAGCTTAATACACATTTTGTATTTCCATTGCTAAAAATCCTTTTACTTCAAGACAAAAGGAGATGGCTCATCATATCTGATTCCCTGCTAATGTGCTAACATTTCTAAGAATGGTCCTTGCTCACCAGCCCTGAGTTCAAATTTGACCTCAGACACTTAACACTTCCTAGCTGTGTAACCCTGGGCAAGTCACTTAACCCTAATTGCATCAACCAAAAAAAAAATAATAATAATAATGGTTCTTGCTGGTCTAAGAATGGTTTCTAAGAAGATCCTTGCTGCTGCTTTCCCTTTCTCTTTCCATTGTCTCCTTGAATGACCAACTTCTCTTTCCTTTTCACCAACATCTCACAAGTAAGTGAACTACTTTTGGACCACTCATTGCTGCTACTTACTGCCAGCCATGCTTACTTCATCCTTGTGCAGTCTGATTTCTGTCCCTGTGACTACTGAAACCTCAATTCAGTGTCAACAGTGACATCTTGGTTACCAAATCCAATGGCCTTCTCTCATTCTTCTGAGCCTCACCTCCTCCACTATTGACAAATTTCTCTTCCTTGGTGTTCTTTCCTCCACCTTTGGGATTTCATTGGTCCTCTTTGAGAATGAAGTACAATAGCAAGATAACTGTATAAATATAAATACACATGTTAGATCTGTCAAATATTTTAACATAATTAACATGTATTAGACTTCCAGCCATCGGGGGGAGGGGGGTAGGAGGGAAAAATTTGTAACAGAAAGCTTTGCAAGGGTCAGTGTTGGAAAATCACCTACACATATGTTTTGCAAATAAAAAGTTTTTTAAAAAAGAAAGAGGAAACAAAAAAAAAGAGAGAGAGAATGAAGTACAAACAATCCTTCAGTATCCATGATGGTGCATTCTCTTGTTTCTCCTACCTTTCTGGCTTCCTCTGTTCTGTTTCCTTCTTTTCCCTCTCTTTTCTCCCTTGTCCCATACCTAAATACTGTTCCTCTTGATTCTTTACTTGGATCTTCTTTCTATATGCTTTCTGATAATCACATTCACTTATCAAATTTATAATAATGAACAACATACCCTTGGACGTTCCACTGACATAATAAGCTCAACGTGTATTTTAAATTTTTCTTGTTCTTCCTTCCTCATTTTCTTCCAGAATTTTCCATTTTTGTTAATGGCACAATTTTTTTTCCAGACCTTATAATCTCAGTGGTACTTTTGCTTCTTTTTGCTCCCATGGCTCCCGCATCCTAATAGATTTGTATATGAACCATCTTTTGCATCCATCCCTCTCCCTCTATTCTTGTTATTCTGTTCATAATTTTATTTCTCACTTGAATTATTGCAAAACCTCTTAACTTTCCCTATGTTTTTTTCTCCAATGCATAGTACTGCTAGATAATTCACCCAAAGTACAGTAGCACAGTAGATAGAGCATGTGGCATCAGGAAGACTCATCTTTCTGAGTTCAAAGCTGACCTCGGACATTTACTGGCTGTGTGACCTTGGACAAGTCACTTAACCCTGTTTGCCTGAGTTTCCTCAGCTGTCAAATGAACTAGAGAAGGAAATAGCAAACCACTCCAGTATCTTTGCCAAGAGAACTCCAAATGGGGTCATGAAGAGTTGGACACAATTGAAATGAATGGACAAAGTGATTTTTATTACTTTCCTCCTCAAAAATCTTTATTGATTTCCCATTGCCTCCTGGATGAGATATAAGCTCAATGCTCTTCTTGATTTAACCCCCATCTGTTTTTCCAGACAATTCACATTCCCTTCCACAGTCCAGTAAAACTAGAATATTTTCCCATCACTGAACATCTCCTACTGGAATGTCCTTGACTCTAATTTCTGCTTATCTAATTATTACATTTTAAGACCCAGCTTAAATGTTATATGCTCTATGAAGTCTTATATTATAGCTTTATGTTATCTATCTATTAAATTCAATACTCATTTCAGACCCTAGCAATTATTTTTACTTCCTCACATCCAAACTCACTTAGTGGTATTCTTTTCTTATTGCGTGAATCTTTTCCTAGGATTGTTGTTGTTGAGTTGTTTCAGTTGTATGTGACTCTATGACCCATTTGGTATTTTCTTGGCAAAGATACTGGAGTGGTTTGCCATTTTCTTCTCCAGCCCATTTTACAGATGAGGAAACTGAGGCAAACAGGGTTAAGTGACTTGTTCAGGGTCACATAGCTAGTAAGTGACAAGACTTGAACTCCTGACTCGAGCCCTGGCATTCTATCCACTGTGCAACCTAGCTACCTTTTCCTAGGATAGGAATTTAAATAACTGCCTTCTATGATAGTCAAGTCAAAATCTACATGAACTACTTGCTGTATTACTGGAAAAAAAAATCTGATGATTTGTAATTGCTGAGCTGCTGTTAGTGATCTTTGAGAGGTTATGAATAATAGGGAATATATCCCAGAATAACAATGTCCTGATTTTGAGAGAGACAGAGACAGACAAAGAGAGCAAGAGCCCAAGGAAGGTAGAAGGAGAGAACAGAATGAATTTCACAAATAAGAGACCAACAAACCTTGACATCAGTTCCTAGAAAAAAGCCTGTAAGATTCTTAAAACCACAATTAGTGAATATTTAGTAAAAAGAATTATAGGTTACAAAGCACCTCATCAAGAGGTTCTGGTAGACATATCTTCTTTTTTTTTTTTAGAAGATTAATAAAGTAGTAAGTCAAAAGAATGTTGTAGCTATAGTTTACCTTGAATTTAGCAGAACAATTGAGATTTTCATGTTCTGAGAAACATGAGATGATATTGACTAGATGACAGGACATTTAGATAAACTTGGATTTGGTTGAATGATTAGATCCAAAGAATATATTCATTAATGGTTTCATGTCAGCTTGCCAGAAGGTCTTTAGTAGTGTACCTTAGCAGTGTTTATTTGATCTCCTGCTATTAAATATTTTTATCAAAAACATGCTTAACAAATTTGCATATACCTCCCATCTGAATGGGATAATTAAGATAATGAGTGACAAGATTCAAGAAGATCTTGACTGGCTGTTGGAGAAACTATTGCATTTCTATATATAAGTGAATAGCCTGGAGTCTGGATCTACAGTCAAGAAGACCTGAATTCAAATCTGGACACAGATACTTACTAGCTGTGTGACCCTGGGCAAGTCATTTCAACCTGTTTGCCTTAAGTTTCTTCATCTGTAAAATGAACTGGAGAAGAAAATGGTGAACCACTCCATTATCTTTGCCAAGAAAATCCAAATGGAGTTACAAAGAAATGAAAAATGACTGAACAACAACAAACAAACAAAATTTACTTGAAATGATCATCACCAGTGATCTTTGAAAGATCATGGAAATGTGCTCCCAGAACTGGAGATTAATAATGTCCCCCTTTTCAAAAAATAGAACAGAATGAATTATGCACCTGCACTTTGGTTCCAAAAAGCTACTTCATAAATATAAAACTTAGGAGGCATGGCTAGAGCACAGATTATCTGAAAAGCAATTGGGAAGTTGAGTGGACCACAAGCTGAAATATGAATCAATGGTGTGATATGGCAGCCAAAAAAACTAATATATCCTTAGATTGCATTAAAAAGCAGAGCATACAGAACTAAAAAAGTAATCACTGATTTTTTAAAAATATCCTTGGTAGACCACATAGCATTTTGTTCAGCTTCACACACTCCATTTTAAGAGATGCTACTAAACTGAAGAATGTATGCATTTGTTGTTCAGTCGCTTTTTAATTATATTCAACTCTTCATGACTCCCATTTAGCATCTTCTTGGAAAAGATATTGCCATTTGCTTCTCCAGTTCCTTTTTACAGATGAGGAAACTGAGGCAGAGTTAAGTGATCTTCCCAAAATCATACAAGTGTCTGAAGCTGATTTAAACTCAGAAAAAATGAGTCTTCCTGACTCCAGCCTGACAGCCTGATCATTGAACCACGTAGCTGCCCTGAGAGGGCTAAGAAGAAGGCAAACAATATTGCCTAGGACCTCTAGTTTATGCTATGTGAAGACCAATTAAAAGAACAGAGGAAGTTTAACCTGGAGAAGACATGATAAAATGGATGAAAGTAGAAGGAGTAAGATTTTTTCAAGCATATAAAAGACCCCCAAAAGAAGGGATGAATTAAACTTGTTTTTTTTACCAAAGTGTAATGGATAGGAGTTACAAAAAAGGGAACATTTGGCCTTGATTTCAGGGGAAAAAAGCATTCTAAATAGAATGGCTTGCCTTGGGAAATAGTGGGCTCTCTCACTGGGGACTTCAAGAAAAGGCTGCAGGAAACACTTGCTTGTCGGGGACTCTGTAGAGGAAAGGTATAACTCTTTCAGGTAAAATTTGGAGCACACAGTCTCTAAATTCCCATGTACCTCTGAGATTCTATAATTTGTTGTGGGGCCCTCACTGATTATAATGTTCTTACAATAGGAATAATGGTTTTTGGCAGGAGATGGAGTGCAAAAACAAAACAAAAAAGAAAGCACTAGTGAAAACATTTACCTCAATAGGATTAAGAGGGTAAAAAAATGTATGGAGAGAAACCTGCCTCTATAGATCTGATAAATCTGAGAGAGTATTTCATGGTACACAGCATACAAAAAGAAATCCAGCAATAAAACCCATGGTCTCAAATGAATATGCAAATGAAAATGTGGCAGGACACTGGAGACCAACATCAGATTTATAGAAGGTGTAAATTCCCCAGTGTTTATCTACCTCAATGTTTCATCATTAGCTAGGGTCTATTTGTATGTATGTTCAGCAATTTTCAGTTGTGTCTAATTCTTTATGAACCCATTTGGATTATCTTAGGTTCATCGACCTTTGAATACAAAAAGATCTTTTATAGTCCTCAGGATACCTGTCAGGAGGGCTAAAGGGCAGAACAAACTGAGGTTGATGAAAAATGATGTCAAATACACACACAAAAAATGTCAGTTTAGCTTTTTTCCTCCCTTAAATTATGTTTATAGTAAGAGAAAGATCAAAATGGGGATAGTCCTGGTGCTTCAGGTAAATGTTATCCTGAAAACAGACAGAAGTTGAAGGCTAAACAACTTGATCTTTATTTTGCTTCTGTTTTCTCTTCCAAAGAACTTTAGACTTGAAAGGATAGGACAAAACTGATCAGCAGGCAATGGAAACACAAGGTAAGCAAGATGTCAAGAAGTATGTGGCTGCCCTCAATGAATTTAGATTGACAGGCCATGATACATTACATCTTAAAGTAATCTTTTTTAAAACTGGTATATGTGACTGCCAAGCTGATGTTGTTAATCTTTGAAAGAACTTGGAGAATATAAAAGTACCACAAACTGGAAAAGAACAAATATTGCAGTGAGGGATGGGATGGAAAGGAGAGGAGAATAGGGTAAAACTACAAAAACTACAAAACTGCAAACCGGGAAGTTTGGCTTCTGTTCTTGGCAAAACTCAAAAACACATCATTACAGAGTTAGTTTGTGAGCTTTTAGAAGAATAAAGAGAGATTACCAAATGCCATGAAAAGCAGGTCATGACTAGGTTACTTCGTGTTTTTGACAGGGAAACCAGACTTCACTATTTGTTTTGAAAGGAAACCTATTTCTCTAGGAGAGCATGATTTTTTTTTTTTGGAGGAATGCCATAAGCATAGTAGATTTAGATTTCAGCAGAGCATTTGGCAAATTCTCTCCTCTTGTGTTTGTGAATAAGATGGAGAGATATAGGCTAGGTGATGTACATTTAGATAGATTTGGAACTGCTTGAATGACTAGACCCAAAGAAGAGTCACTAATAAATCTGTCAATCTGGAGGGAAATCTCAGTTGACGTTCCCTCAGGGCTACCATCTTATCAATGATTTGGATGAAGATATAGTTGGTGAAGCTTGTCAAATGTTCAAGTGGAAAAAGGCCTGGAGGGACCACTACATTAGAGTACAGGTTCATACCCAAAAAACCTGAGAAACTTAAAAATCAAATAGGATGAAATTTATAGTTCTATAATTGGATTAAAAAATCAGCTTACAAATAAAGGGATGTGTGGCTAAGCACTAATTCTATGAAAAAAGACTGAAGTATTTTTAGTGAGCTACAAATGTGAGACCACAAAAAAGTGAAAATTATTCTTAACTACAGTAAGAAATGCAGCATTCAGGCCTGAGGGTACAATAGTTCCATTGTACTCTGTTGTGGTCAGACCACATCTGGGACTCTGGATTTTGCTCTTACCGCCACATAATAGGAGATCTTAGTATATCCAGTGGATCCAGAAGAGTGACTGTATCCACAAGAGAACATTAAATGGTGGATTCAAGACCCCTGGAAAAGAATGAACAAAGTTAGAGGGGAGGTGATAGAGATCTACCATTAATTGAATACCTGGTAATGGAATAGGGGATGGTCTTATTTGGCTTGTCCCTATAGGACAAAAGAAAGTGTAATGAATGGGCAAAACCTTTCCTAAAGATGAAAGCTATCTACAAGTAGCCTGGGGTATCTCATGAGGTAATTAGTTTCCCTTCTTTGGGATGGGGGGAAATCCTGCAGAAGAAATTCTTTAAAAAAAAAAAAGTTTGTTTTAGAAGGGATTCTTGTAGACATAAATTGGCCTAGATGATCTTTGAGCTCCCTTTCAGCTCTTATATTCTGTACCAACAAAGGATAAAACTTCTCTCTTCTCACCCTAGGGGGAAAAATGAAAATAAGATTGGGAAAACACATCTCCCTCACAAGTAATTCTCACAAGAATAGATATCCCTATATTTAGTTCCAATGACAAATTTTACTGCAATTGTTTCAACTTCTCTCTCTCCGGCCCTCAGGAAAATGGATTCCATGGAATGAGAATTCCCCAGAATAACTGTCTTTTTTTCTTTTACGAGGCATTGAAAAAGCAAAATCCTTATCTGTTTTCACTAGATACTTCAGCATTCCAGCTATTTTTTAATTTTCTCCAGCTCTTCACTTTAACAAGTCCAGGAATCTTACACATTGCCATTAAAACATATCAGTTCTCTTAGCCAAACATCACTTGTCTTCAGCATGCATTGAGTCAGAGCTCAGATACATAAGGGACAAGGCAAATAAGGCAGTGTCAGTTCCTAATGGGAACAATAATGGTGCAGTGGAAAAGTGCTTGATTTGGGAATACAGCACATCTGGGTTCAAATTTTTCCTCTGTAGTAACTTGTGTAGCTTTGAATAAATGACTTAAGCTATCTGGGCCTCAGCTTCTTGGTAAAATCAAAGTGAAGATGAACTTTTTTATTCCAGCTCTAAAATTATGTTTATAATGACCTAATTTATTGATGATCTATGTGCCTGTAAAAGACTCCAAAGACTTGGATACTGGCTTGTTATTATAACCCAATGGGCCAAAGTCTTTAGTACCAGAATTTGATGAATATTTCCCAATTTGCCCAATCCTTACATCTTTCTTTACACAGTGTCAGGGCTTTGGTATATTGCAAAGGACAAAACAGAAAGAAAGGACCCTGAAGAACATAAAAAGAGAATCCAGTAATACTTCAGACTGATCTTAGGCAGAAAGAACAGGTGAATCAAATGGGTAAGAGTAGAACCAAGAAAACATCCAAGTTTCAATAACAGATGTCAAAGACCTAAATAATCTTTGAAGAGAGAGACAAATATGTTCCATTTATTGTTCAGTAAAACATTTTTTTTCCAAACGATTAAGGCAGTCTCCAAAATAAAAATGTTTATTTTTATACTAGAAGCAAAATGTATATACTGGCACAAATGTATACAAAAAGATCCCCTATATAGAAATGACTGATCTAAAAAAATGCTGCTTATAGAAGGGCTATAAAAGAATATGGTATGATGTGAAAACTCTAAATAGGGAAACATTGAAAATTTTAGCTATGAATACATTGGTTTCTTAGCACATCTTTAACATGCCAATCTTTTCATAGCAAAGCAACATTTGATGTGTTCTAATTTTGAAGATTTCATTTTTCTGAACTTCTCTTTCTCCAGCCTTTCCTACAATGGGTACATAGATCTCAGTAATTTGTTGGCATCTGCTTCCATTATAGTCCCAAAGTAAAGAAGAGAAGAGGGTCCTCAGAGGCCAAATGAAACAGTATAGCAATGGGGAGAGATTCTTTCTGTTCAGCCTATCAACTAATCAATCTACAAACATTTAATAAATGCCTAATATGTGCTAAGCACTCTGAATACAAATTCCAAAACATACCAGTGCCTACCCTCAAGGAGCTTATTCATATTCAATTGGGGGGAAAACACCATATACACTTGTAACTATAAACAAAGTTAATACAAGATAACTTGCTGGGGTAGGACAAGGCACTAGCATCTGGAAAAAGCAGGGGAAAATGTCTTATGACAGAGGAAGCACTAAATCTGAGCTATCAAGGAATTCTAAGGGGCCTAAATATACTGCTCAAACTAGGAGAAAACTCTGAACTACTCCTTGCATGATCAAAGGGTAGCTAAGTTTATTGAATAAAGGAAGAGGAGCAAATTTGCCTCCTTCTTCCCTGGACTCTTTCAAAACAAAACAAAAAACAACAACAACAACAACAACAACAAAAAAAAAAAAAACTACAGGAAATCTGAATACTACTTGAAAAGAACCCAGAGAAAAGCAATATAGTGTGACCCTTCTTGTTAAGAGATTTTCTTGCTTTGAGTTGCTCTCTCTTTCTAGAATATAACACCCCACATTTATGTAGCATATGAACCCATACAAACTACTTTAAATATATTATTTTAATCAATCCTCACCTCAACTTTTTGAAGTAGGTGCTGTTATTATTCCCATTTTATAGACAAGGAAAACTGATGCTCAGAGAATTTCTGAGCTAGGATTTGGTCCCAGGATTTCCTAATTCTGAGTCCACTGCTCTATCTACTACCATGAGGAAATCTTCAGAGAAACAAAATGTCCCTGATTCATTAAAAGGAGCCAAGAGAATTCAAATGGTACATAGTATTTTTTTTTCATTTTATTAAAGCTTTTTATTTGCAAAACATATGTATGGATAATTTTTCAACATTGACCATTGCAAAGTTTTCTGTTATAAATTTCTCCCCCCCAACTCCTCCCCCCTCCCCTAGATGTCAGGTAGTCTAATTCATGTTAATTATGTTAAAATATTTGACAGATCAAATATGTGTATACATATTTTTACAATTATCTTGCTATGCGAGAAAAATCGGATCTACAAGAAAAAAAATCTGAGAAGGGAAACATGATGCAAGCAAACATCAATAGAGAGCATGAAAATATTATGTTGTGGTCCACATTTCATATCCCTCTCTCTGAGTGTATATGGCTTTCTTCATCACTGAACAATTGAAACTGGTTTGGAACATTTCATTGTTGAAGAGAACCATGTCCATCAGAATTGATCATCATATAAGTCTTGTTGTTGCCATGTATAATGATCTCCTGATTCTGCTCACTTCACTTAGCATCAGTCCATGTAAGTCTCTCCAGGCCTCTCTGAAATCGTCCTGCTGGTCGTTTCTTACAGAACAATAATATTCCATAATATTCATATACCATAATTTATTCAGCCATTCTCCAATTGATGGGCATCCATTCAGCTTCCAGTTTCTAGCCTCTACCAAAAGGGAAGCCACAAACATTCTTGCATATGTGGGACCCTTTCCCTCCTTTAAGATCTCTTTGGGATATAGGCCCAATAGAAACACTGCTGGGTCAAAGGGTATGCACAGTTTGATAACTTTTTAAGCATAGTTCCAAATTGCTCTCCAGAATGGTTAGATCCGTTTACAGTTCCACCAACAATGTATTAGTGTCCCAGTTTTCCCACATCCCCTTCAACATTCATCATTATCTTTTCCTGATATTTTAGCCAATCTGACAGGTGTGTAGTGGTATCTCAGAGTCGTCTTAATTTGCATTTCCCTGATCAATAGTGATTTGGAGCAACCTTTCATATGACTAGAAATAGTTTTAATTTCATCATCTGAAAATTGTCTGTTCATATCCTTTGACCATTTATCGATTGTAGAGTGGCTTGAATTCTTATAAATATGAGACAATTCTCTATATATTTTAAAACTGAGGCCTTTATCAGAATCCTTAAATGTAAAGATGATTTCCCAATTTATTGCTTCCTTCCTAATCTTGTCTGCATTTGTTTTGTTTATACAAAAACTTTTTAACTTAATATAGTCAAAATTATCTATCTGGTGATACATAGTATTTAAAGAAAATCCTGTAGACACTTATGATATTTGGGTTTATAGAAGGATTAACCCTCAACTCATTAATTTAACCAGTCACTAAGCATTAATTAAGCATCAACTATGTACACCAGGCACTGTGCTAAGTGCTGAGAACATAAAGAAAATTTTTTTAAAAAAGCAGTTCTTGCTCTTAAACAGCTCACAAAATAAAACAAAACATGATGCAAATAGCATCATGACAATGGTGAAACTTTGGTTTGTGAATAGATGCAGTTTTCTGCCTTCTAAATGTTTTTTGTGGAAGAAACCACACAGAAGCAAACTCAAAATTCTCGTAATTCTCAAAACATTATGACCCCAGCCATAGCTTCCAGAAGGATTGTGGAATCATAAACTTTAGAGTTAAAAAAGACTTTAGAACTCATCTAGTTCAGCACCTTATGTTTAGAGATGAGGCATAAAAAAAAAGTCAATGACGACACCTAAGGTCACACTGGTAATAAATAGCAGGACCAAGGTTCAAACTGAGATTCTTTGACTTCAAATTTAAAACTCTTTGTATTAGATCATGGTGGGACAGCAAGTAGGCAAAAAAAACAACCAATCCATCATCAACAAATATTGTTTTATATAAGAAAACACAGTATGGGACACATAGAGGTGGAAGATATTATCTTCACCTTTGAGAAATCTATAATCCAGATATAGATCTCTATAACCCTTTATACCAGTCCAGTCTATCTTCAATGAAAGATCATTGAAAGAAAATTATAATAAATCTCATTCATAGAGCACTTTGTGCTTTCCTCACAATAAACTTCGTAAGGTAGATAGCAAGTGTTATTGCTTTACAGGAGAGGAAATTGAGGTTCAGAGGGGATGAGTGATTTAGCCAAGAGTGCATTGTTAGTAAGTATCAGAACTGGTATTTTAATTTATCCCTATGTCCAAAGCTGAAAGGGTAGACTGTGGTTCAGAATAGTTGTTTTTCAATTCTACTATAACACTTGTTTCAAAATGAATTTGTTCCAAAAAGATAGATATGTTAGAGAATGTTTTGAATATAATGAGAATTTTGAATTTGCTTCTTTGTGGTTTCTTTCACAAGAAACATCTAGAAGGCAGAAAACTGTACCTATTCACAATAATTCACAAACTACCACTTTTCTATCACTCACTTCCCCAACCATGCTTCAGGTTTTTATCAAAGGAAAATGCCATATTTGTTGCACATCATCTGATGTAGTAGGAGCTAGTCTATGTCATCACTGCCCCTTACATCATGGCCTCCAAATGTTCCACTCCAGGTCCTGATTAACAACCTGCCCAACTTTCAAGAGGTTCTTGGAAGGCCAGTAGCTCCGGGAACCCATGCAGAGGCTGAGTGGCAACCCAAGGCCATTCGCCACTATTTACTAGGGTATCTATGTATGTATTAACCATTGAACATATATAAAATAGTGCTACTGCTCTTACTAAGTTCTTTTTTGTTTTAATGTTTGTGGACAAAGTTCTTGAGCTTTGTGCCCATATCTCCATTTCCTCATAAGTTCTATAGTTTTTATCATGCAGTTTTGGATATCATGGAACTTTGGGGGGAATGCTTATGGGGGTGACGGCAGAGCTGTCTATGCTTCTGAACTTCACTTTATTAACTATTCTGAAATCATCAGCTTTATTTGGAGGTAGAATTCTTTTGTAGCTTAAGAAGTGATGATGACAGCAATAACTCATCTCATGTAGCTCTTTAATGTTTATAAAGCAGTTCCCCTCAAAAAAAAAAAAAACTTCTGAGTTGTGTAGGTTGTGGAGCTTGATTCACCTCCATTTTTAATACATCATAGGTCCTTAGATGAGAAGGTTAAAAACCAGTTAAGTGATTTGCCCAAGATTATATGGATAATGATAGAAAGAGGATTTGAACCCAGCTTCTCTCAATCTAAAAAGTGAATTCTTCCTACCTGTCCCATCAATCAATCAATCAATCCATAAAGCTTTTGTGAAGTACTTTTTCACTGTGCTGTGCTGTCTCACCTAAGAAAAACAAAACTCAGAGAGATGAGCATGACTTTCTTAGATTCACCCCATCTTTAGGTAAGGCTTGAATTCTAATCTTCTGACTGCAAATGTTCTGGAAAGAGGTAGTTGGAAGAGGATGAGATCAAGGTTGGGGGGTCCATTATTCATACTAAAATTGACTGAAATTTTCCAGATTATATGTAAAGGAGGATGGTATCTAGAAATAGAAACTGGAAGTAATCTGGCAACTTTGCTAACAATGAGAAGGAGTGTGGGGGGTGGGAGTCATTTCATAAGATTTAGAACAGAAACATTTGTGCCTGGGTGACAGTGAGTGAAGACATTCATTCTGAAGGAAAACTTGGAACAGACAGGTGTTTGAGTGTTGTGGAAAGATGATGATGTTATTTTTGACAAAATGAAGGGAAACATTCAGAGAGTCATTAGGGAGCATGGAAATGTGCTTGTCATTTGTCCTCTGTGACAGCTTTACCATCTTATAATTTCTCCCGAACCTGAAATTACCTTCCTAAAGAAGGTCTGTCCCCACGGCAAAGGCCTCCTAACTCAGTGAGGCATGTGAAGAAATGGAATCCATATATATTCCACAATCATCTCTTTCAGTTGGACAATAAATGTAGTGAAAGGTTTGGGAAATAGCCAGCAGTAGTCTGGCTGGGAGGTGAGGATGAAGAGGGAGGAGAGGGACAAGTTAATAACACCTTTCAAATTTAAGAAAGGAGACTCATGTGAGTAAAAATAAGCAGCTGCTTTTTATTTCCTCAGAGAAAAGGACAAGAAAGGACATAAATTCCAACAGCATGGAATCCATTTAGATATGATGAAGATCTTTACTTCAAGGCATTTTTTTTTAAGATAAAAGACTCCATTGCCAGGAGACTGTGTAATCACTTCTGGAGATTTTAAGGAAAGGAGGAAATGCATTTATCCTTTATAGACTCAGCCCTACCAGAAGGCAAGAGGAATGAACCAAATAACTTATGGTGGTCCTTTCTTACCTTGTGATTGCATGAAGTCAGAGCATGAAGTAAGAAGAGCTTGAATGTGATTTATAGCATTGTACCTATACACATTTTTATTTAAGAAAGGTGGGTGTAAAGTTCCAGCTGACTGAGGCTAGGGAACCTACTTCTGGGCTTTGGTTTCCTTAATAATAGTCTTTGCTTGAGAGGTACAGTGCCTTTCATCCTGGGAGCTCAAAGCAATGAGCATGACTGCAGTTGTCCTTTGAGGTAGGCCAGTGGTTAGCCATATTATCCTGATTTTATGAGTGAGAAAAATCAGTCAGCTTGACAGTGAGTCAGTAAGAGTCACCAGTACAACTAAGTTCTGGGTCATCATGAAATTAAGGACAGCTAGATGTTGTGTTGGAAAATATGCATATATGATTTTGGGAATTGGGACAGATGAGTAGTAGGTAGTCAGATTAGTTGTAAGGACTGTGAGGGGAGTTATAAAAATTGTGTCCATTTATTGGAGGTAGAATTTTTCTCTTTAAACTATAGAAAAAGGAACTTGTTTGTGGCAGGGAAACTGAGGGAATGGGATAGTAGTAGTTATAGAAGTCAATTTTGTAAACTTATAGCATTTGTCAGTCAAAATTTTCAAGGTTATTAGAACTCAGCCACGTGTGGGTCACCCTTTATCACCTATATACATGGCTTTACCATGCCACATTGTCCTAGGATGCCTCCATTCTAAGAAGAATCTGGACTCCTAGTGGTCAATTAAAGATCTACTTGCAATAGTTCTCCCCACTAAAGGATGCTTCTATTAGAAATGTGGAAAGACCAGTTTTATGATCACAAGTCCCAAAGGCCAGGGTAGAGTTGTTGCCCATTGCATTATCTCCTGCCATTAGTAAAACATGGTCTCAAATCATATTAAATAAGCAAATAGAAATTCCCTTGCAATTTTTCTCATGAGTCCATTTAAAAATATTGTACTGATATTTTTAAATCTTAGTTGCATTTAAGTAGCTAATCATGTTGGATATGAAGTTGAGAAGACCCGAGTTTAAATTTTGCAAGAGATATTTAGTTGGGTGGCTTTGGGCAGGTCCCTTAATTTCTTATAAACTCACTTTCCTTATCTGAAAAATGGGGATAATAGAAGCATCAATCTCACATGGTTGTTGTAAGAATCAAATAATATAATATTTATAAAGTACTTTGCTTACTTTTAAGTGCCATGTAAATGCTGGCTATTATTATAATAATTATTACTTACCAATGACTCCTTCTATCTTCCTCCTTCCAGAAAGTCATTTCTTGTATTAAAGAGTTATAGAAATGGTTAAAAAAAATAAACTGTACTGCAAAACTAACATATTAAAAACTTCCACATTTTATGCAAATTAAAGACCCATAGTGCCACACCTCTCCAAAGAAGGGGCAGGAGTTCCTTTTTTCATGAGGCTGTCTTCTGGTCAAATAAAGTTCACCCTTGAGAATGATTTTTTTGGTGTGTGCATAAGCACATTTGCTTCCAAATTATATCCCTTTATTCTCCACTAAATTGTATTCTTTGTGTTTCTGGTCTTCAAGTTCTTCAGTGCTTGTTTTCCCAGATTTTCACTAATCCCTTAAATTTTAGTTTGCAGGCCTTTTCTCTGAATGACAGGTTATTCTAGAGGATTAATTTGTTGTCTCAATTTTGCTGTTATTAGTGGATAAACTTTTCAAAGACCCTGGAAATCTGTATTTTATCATTTTACTCATTAGGCAATCTCTTTTGACTTCCAGCCAGCATGGTCATATTTTTCTAATTCCTTTTCCATCTGGTTTTTCTCACCTCTAACAGTATCTAGAAATTAAATGTTTTTGGAATTGCAAGAAGTGAGTAAAACAAAACACCAGTCTTTCCCAAACATGAGAGAATGAAAAAGAAGAAATCTTGAATTTGAAGTCAGAAAAAAAAAAACTGGATTCAAATCCTGACTCTGAGATTTACTTGAGATTTACTAGCTGTGTGACTTTGAACAAATTATTTCACCTCAGTTTTCTCATCTGTAATGGGAATAATTACTTTCTGCCTATGGTTCTTATTTTTTGGAGTTTTAAGATAATATATACAAAACATTTTGCAAGTCTTAAAAGGAATAACAGTTAATACTATTATCACATCCTCCAATGCCATATATTTATTGTACTGCTAATTTGATTCTGATCTCAGAGTATGCCAAATATAATATAAATACTAGCAGATCTTACCAACTGGAAAGATGTCTAGTTCAGGCCTGGTAACAGATTTACATTCAAGGACTGGTCTAAGTTCAAAGAGCATCATCTCTCAGAATATTGGTAACCAGGTGATTCATTTTTTCTGACCACATACCCTTCCCTCTTTCCCCATCTCCAAGAAATATCATCTACTAAGAGATGGAGGATTTGGGGTTTATTTTTTTTAAATATATATTTATCATCAAAGGGAGTATGAATGCTTGGAAGACATGTCATGCATGATCAGCTCTGAATGTGAATTACCTTATGGGTCACTTAATCTATTCAGTCGTCACTTTTCAATTACTTCCTTCAGTAACAGAAAGATGATAAGTCATCTAATCATTATCTTCAACCATTTTTTCTTATCTTATAGATCTTTTTCCCCTTTTCATTGCCCTCATTGTTGTTTATTAGATTTTCCCCCAATATACAAATGTTCTATGAGTCTATCTTCAATCTAACATTTTTCTCCTCAATCTTTGTCTTGATTAAGGTCTAGTTTGGACCAAATAGCCTTTTTTTTTTTTTTTTTTTTTTTTTTTTTTTTTTTTTTTTTTAGGAATGAATCTGAGGTGAAATCGCAAATTTTGAATTCAGAATGCTTTTGTTATTGTTATACAGTAGTTTTAGTTACGTCTGACTCAAAAATACTGGAGCAGTTTGCCATTTCCTTTTCCCTCTCATTTTACAGATGAGGAAACTGAGGCAAATAGGGCGAAGTGACTTCTCCAGGATCACACAGCTAGAAAATATCTGAGGCTGGATTTGAACTCAGTAAGAGGAGTCTTCCCTTCCAGCCCTGGCCTTCTATCCATTGTACCACCTGGCAGCAATTAATACTTCCTCCCAAAGTTACTGATATGTCTTGTATGTGTATTTTGTATTTGTGTGTGTGTGTGTGTGTGTGTGTGTGTTTTCTCCCTCAATAGAATGTAAGCTCCTTGAGGGCAGGGCCTATTTAATCATTGTCTTTGAACCCCAGAACTTTATAGTTCATCCTTTGTTTTTGAACCTAGGATTTACTGCTTGTTGATCTATTGCTCTTAGAAGTTTTGATAGAGAAGGAAAAGTGCTCTCTAGAACTGAGGAGAGCAAATTTCAAAGGGTTCAGAGAAAGTATTTTTGGGAGCCCATGTCCTAAAATGCTACTAAGACAGCTCATCTGGAATGGGAAGATCTCAGGATGAAATTTTCAAGATGTATGGAGAGTAAGTTGCCATCAACTGAAAAGGAAAGAGCTCTTAGAATAATAGTAACTGATATTTATCATTTTAAGACTATAATATACTTGACATGTATTATTTTATTTTATCATATATTTAGGAGGGAATCTTAGATTTTCTAGGCTAATCCCCCATTTTACACCTCTTAAAAACTATGGAGAATTATGTTTCTTCCCATTTTATAAATGAGGAAACTGAGGCTCAGAAAATTTAAATGACTTTCCAAAGAACTCACAGATGGTAAGATATTTGTAGTTCAATGTCAACATGTATGAAGCTTTTCTTTTTTTATTAAAACTTTTTATTTTCAAAAATATGTATGGATTCTCTTTCAGCATTGACCCTTGCAAAACCTTGTGTTCCAAATTCCCTCCCCTTCCCTTCATCCCTTCCCCTAGATGGCAAGTAATCCAATATATGTTAAACATGTTAAAATTGATGTTAAATCCAATCCAATATATGTGTTTATTTATACAATTTTTTGTATATTTTATATAACTTTTATTTATTTATTATATTTATACAATTATCTTGTTGCACAAGAAAAATCAGATCAAAAAGGAAAAAAATGAGAAAGAAAACAAAATGCAAGCAAAGACAACAAAAAGAGTGAAAATGATATGTTGAAAATGATATGTTGTGATCCACATTCAGTTTCCACAGTCCTCTCTCTGGGTGTTGATGGCTCTCATCATTACAAGATCACTGGAACTAGCCTGATCATCTCATTATTAAAAAGAGCCACGTCCATCAGAATTGGTCATCATGTAATCAATCTTGTTGTTGCCGTGTACAATGATCTCTTACTTCTGCTCATTTCACTCAGTATCAGTTCATGCAAGTCTCTCCAGGTCTTTCTGAAACCATCCTGCTCATCATTTCTTATAGAACAATAATATTCCATTATGTTCATATACCATAACTTATTCACCAATTGATGGGCATCCATTCAGTTTCTAGTTCCTTGTCACTACAAAAAGGGCTGCTACAAACATTCTTGCAAATGTGGGGCCCTTTCTCTCCTTTATGATCTCTTTGGGATATAAGTCCAGTAGAAACACTGCTGGGTCAAAGGGTATGCACATTTTGATAGCCCTTTAGGCATAGTTCCAAATTGCACTTCAGAGTGGTTGGTTCAGTTCACAACTTCACCAACAAAAGTATGTGTCCCAGTTTTCCTAACCCCCTCCAACATTCATCATTATCTTTTCTTGTCATCTTAGCCAATCTCAGAAGTGTGTAGTGGTACCTCAGAGTTGTCTAAATTTGCATTTCTCTGCTCAATAGTGATTTAGAGTACCTTTTCAATATGCCTAGAAATGGTTTCAATTTCCTCATCTAAAAATTGTCTGTTCATATCCTTTGATTATTTATCACTTGTATAATGGCCTGAATTCTTATAAATTTGAGTAAATTCTCTATATATTTTGGAAATGAGATCTTTATCAGAACTCTTGAATGTAAAATTTTTTCCCAGTTTATTGCTTCCCTTCTCATCTTGTCTACATTGGTTTTGTATATATAAACCCTTTTTAATTTAATATAGTCAAAATTATCTATTTGGTGTTCAACTCTAGTTCTTCTTTGGCCACAAATTCTTTCTTTCTCCATAGATCTGAGAATTAAATTATCCTCTGTTCTTCTAATTTGCTTATAATATCATGAACCTATTTCGACCTTATCTTGGTATACGGTTTTAAGTGTGGATCAATGCCTAGTCTCTGCCAATGTATGAAGCTTTTGAATGTTATTCCCCAAGGATGTATGCTTGACTCTCCTACTTAAATTTTTTTCATTTAATAGTATTTTCCCCCAATTATATGTAAAAGGAGTTTTCAGCATTCACCTTTGTATGATTGTGAGCCCCAAATGTTTTCACTACTTTCCATTACCTCTTCCCTCCCCAAAACATCAATCACTTCAAATATATTTCCATATTAGTAATGTTATGAAAGAAAAATCAGAACAAAAGGGTAAAACCATGAGGGAAAAGAAAGTGAAAATAGTATGATTCAATCCACATACAGTCTCCATAGCTCTTTCTCTGGATGAAGATGGCATTTTCCATCTGAACTCTATTGGAATTATCTTGAATTATCTGTTGCTGAGAAGAGCTAAGTCTATCATAATTGACCATCACACAATTTTGCTGTTACTGTGTACAATGTTCTCCTGCTTTTGGTCACTTCACTTCGCATCAGTTCACATAAGTCTTTTCAGGTTTTTCTGAAATCAGTCTGCTCATTATTTCTTATAGAGCAAGAGTATTCCATTACATTCATATACCACAATTTATTGTCATTCCCCAAATGATGGGTATCCATTCACTTTCCCTTTCCTTACTACCACAATAAGAGCTGCTATAAACCTTTTTATACATGTGAGTTCTTTTATGATGTCTTTGAGATACAGACCCAGTACTGTGGTACTGCTGGATCAAAAAGGATACACACAATTTTGTAGCCCTTTGGGCATAGTTCTAAATTGCTTTCCAAAATGGTTCCATCTGTTCACAACTCCACCAATAAAACTTTAATGTCAGTTTTCCCAATTTCCTCCAACATATATTATTCTCTTTTCCTATCATCTTAGCCAATCTGATAGGTGTGAGGTGGTTCCTCACAGAGTTGTTCTATTTTGTATTTCTGTAATCAACAGTGGTTTAGAACATTTTTTCATAAGACTATAAATGGCTTTAATTTTTCATCTAAAATTGTT
This sequence comes from Myrmecobius fasciatus, assembly GCA_023553655.1. Taxonomy (NCBI): domain Eukaryota; kingdom Metazoa; phylum Chordata; class Mammalia; order Dasyuromorphia; family Myrmecobiidae; genus Myrmecobius; species Myrmecobius fasciatus. Next base: position 50,970 of record JAJPUD010006764.1, read on the forward strand.
CATATCCTTTGACCATTTATCCATTGAAGAATTAGTTAGCATTTTTTTTATTAATGATTTGGTTAAAAAATGCATTATTATCAACTTTACCCATACCAAAAAAGTGGGAGGAATATTTGACACAGTGGATGACAAGAATCGGGATTCAAAAATATTTTAACTGACTAAACACTGGGTTAAATCTGATTAGGTGAAATTCCGTAGGGAACATTGCTAAGTGTTCCATTTGGGTTTTTTTTTTATTCAGCTGCCTAAGTATAGGATGGCCTAAACATGTTTAGAGAGAAAATTCTGTGAAAAACTAACAAAAAGTACTTACACTGAGAGAATTCCAATACTGGAGTGAGCTTTAGGGTGAAGAGATGGGACTTGGTTAGGCTTCAGGATGGAAGAAGTTTGGAATATAGCCTGAGAAGGAATGAAACAGGAGAAATATCTGTTAATTGAGGTATACTGTCCATAGCAATAAGGAAGTTAGTCCTGCTATATTTAGACCTGGTACAACTGAGTCATGTCCTGGTCTGAGTTCCTCATTTTAGAAGGGAGAACTCATCAAGAGGAAGCTGGTGAAAGTAGAGACAGTGCCCTACAAAGATTGGTTGGAGCAATTGGGCATGCTTATCCTGGAGAAAAGAAGACATGACTTATGAGAGCTCCCTTCAGATATTTGAAGAATTGTCCTGAGGAAGGAAGGACTCAGCTTGTTTTGCAGATACCACAATTAAGAGCAAATAAATAGAAATTACAGGAAAAAATTTCATTTCATAGAATCACAAGAAGGAAAGACTGCTTGGCATTCAAGGGTCCTTCACAATCTGGCTCCATCTTCTCTTTTGGGCTTTTTAATACCTTCTTCCTTCTGTCACATACTCTGTGTCTCAATAACATGGAGCTTCTTGCTATTTCTCCAACAAGATATCTCATTTCTAGCCTCCAGGCACTTTTACTGGCTGCTCCTCTAATCTGGAATATTCTCCTTCCTTATCTCTGACTCCTTCCTGACTCCCATTAATATTAGTGCCATCACTCTGATTATTATCTCCAATTTTATCCTGTCTATATCTTTTTCATATTGTTTCCCCATTAGACTGTAGCTTCCTAGAGAACGGAGACAATCTTTTGCCTTTCTGTGTATCTACAGAGCTTAGCATAGTGCCTGATACTTAACAAATTCTTATTGACTCACTAACTAACCTTACTGGTCATTTAGTTCAACCCATGCCCCAAAATAATGTTTTTGTATGTTTTAGACCCCTTTGTCAGTCCAATAAAGTCTATGAAACCCTCCTCTGAAAAATGTTTTAAAGTGCATAAAATAAAATATATAACATTACAAAGGAAACAAAATAAATTAAAATAAAGATTTTATTTTTTCATCTGAGTTCACACATACCTACTCCCCTATATCCCAAATAATCCATGAATCCTTTGGAAGTTCTTGGAGCCCATATTAAGAAGCCATGATCTAAAGAATCCATATTATAACACATTTGACAAGTGGTTCACTCTTGGAGATCCCAGGAGGAACCCACTACCTCTCAAGAACAGCTCCAATTAAGTTTAGCTTTGCCTCATTGCCTTTCACCTAGTATTTCTGGTTCTGAACTCTGGAGCCAAATAGGAAAAATTTAAGCCCTTTTCCACATTTTAGTTTGTTTTCCAAATTATTCACTACTTTTGTGCTATAGCAATGTTTTAAGGGCCAAGATTTTTTTTTAAAGAAAATCTCCCCAAATTATTAGCTTCATCCAGAACTGGAATGGGCAGTTCAGTGGTACAGTGAAGTATCATACCGAGAAGTCTCATCTTCCTGAATTTAAATCCAAATTCATTCATATCCTTACTAGCTGTATGAACCTGGACAAGTCACTTAATCCTATTTTCTTTATCTGTAAAAAGAACTAGAGAAGGAAATGGAAAACTACTCTAGTATCCTTGCCAAGTACAACAAAAAGGGAATGAGTTCCCTGTCACTGCATTCTTCAGAGGCTGGAAAACTAGTTGGGATTGTCTACTAATCAAAATTTCTTGCTTTGGGCAGATGATCTTTGAAGTCCATTCTACCTCTCCCATACTTTAATTCTCTAATTCTGTGATTTAATTCTACGATTCTATGATTTCGCAAGGGAAATCATATATGGATATGGAAAGAGCAATGAGCCAAAAGGCAGAAAAGCAGAATTCTATCCCTAGCTTTGGCAGAAAGGAGCTGTGATCTTGGGAAAGCCATTTTCAACTTCTTAGGGTCCATTTTCACAACCTATAATATGTTGGGATTGGACTGACTCATGTCTGAGACTCCCTCCCAAACTCTAAAATTCTGTGCACTGTAGCCGGGAAGGGATTTATTATAGCCCTGCTTCATTTGCATCCAGCTCATGTCCCAAACTCTATTAACATAGCAACTGGAAAACTTGAATTTCAAATGTCTGCCTGTATTGCATTTCACACTTGACTAATCAAGTCAAACTTGGTCTGCTAATCAGGCTTACAGGTGTGAGTATGAGTCAGTCCCCAGGGGACCAGAGAAAGGGGTCAAAAGCTGAGGAATCTACTGTTTTATCAGGAACTGGACCAAGAATGCCAAAGAATCTGGGTGTTCCACTCAGTATTTCTTAATAAAAGCAACTGTGTATGAGAAATGTATAGGTAACAGTCAACTTTTCTGCTGTCTTTTCTCTTCCTTCGTTTTCCTTTCCATTTCTCATTTCTTTGCCTTGCCTCTTTTCTCCTTTTTTTCCATACTGTCTCTCTTTCTCCCCTTTCTCAATTTTCTCACTCATTTTCTTCTACTTTCTTCTCCTTTCACCAACCTCTCTACTCTTCCCTCCCCTTTCTCTCTTTTCTCCCTCCTTCTGTCCCTTCTCTTTTCTTTTCCCTTCCTTCTCCCCTCTCTTTCACTCTCTCTCCTTCCTCAAACTCTTCCCTGTCTCCTTTTTCTCTCATCCTTTCCTTTCTCTCTTCCCTTATTCCTAGCTTTCCCCTCTGCCCACTCCTTGTCACTCTTACACCCCCTCAAAATGGATTGTTCTGAGAGCAGTTGCCCCACTGAAATCCTCTCTCCCTCCTCTTGCCAGAATTGCTCATTAATTTCAGATAGCTCTGGGTGTAACCTCATTAAATTCCCTGCTAAATCATGTCAGGTTTTGTCAGCACTTGAAAGTTAGACTTAAGAGTCCAAGTTCACTGATGTGAATTGGAATTTGTTAAAGGAAAATTTTCTCTCAACTGTGTCTTTGCTGTGAAAATCCCTGCCCTTCAGAGGAAGAAGGTAACTCCCAAGCCTACACTGATAATAGCTTAGAGTATCTATACCCACTAAGCATCATTGCCTCCCCAGTGGACCATCATGGCTGGCTCCAGGTATCATCTTTCTGGCTGTATTGCCCTTCACCGTTTCTTGTAGCCAGGCACATCTGATCCTTCTTGATGTAGAATTCATCATATTCAAGGCTACAGCACCTTTTTTTGGTGGGAGGGAGTAAGAAAAACCAGGCTTTAAGCCATTTGTTTGTAAAATAATATTGACTCACATTTCTTTAAGATTTACAAACTGTTTTACTCTCAGCAAACCTGAAAAGCAGATAGTGCAAATTGTAATATTCCCATTTTTCAGATGAAGAAACTCAGGAAGTTAAGGCATTTGCCCAGATCACAGTGCCTGACACAATGTCAGATTCAGAATACAAACTTGAGTCTTTCCTAATTTGTCCTGGATACCTAAAAAATAAAGATGAGTTGGTTAAAAGTCATAGAGTTATATAGCTTTCAAATGAAGAAAAGAGATTTGATCTGCTTAGGAGTCACTCCTTTCATTAACACACAAGTGCAAACTTGTTCAGAACTGGTCCCCAGGGAAGTATATAGCTCTGCTTGAAACATAATATTTTAGGTTCATAACCGCTTCAAGTCAATTCATGGCTGCATTTACAATGAATGCTTACCTGAGATTGCCAACCTGCTTATAGCAACAAGGTGTCCAGAAAGGGGCCTATATGTAAAACTAAATTTCCAGTACCTTCAGGAGAAGCCATATGACAGTATTCTTTGTGTTTGGGGAAAGACCACCAATGTTTAAGATTCTCTGATGAGAATCCCTGAAATCTCAGAGAATGAAAAGAGGCTAATCCACTAACCAATGTGAGCTAATCACTAAACTAAAATTGCTTTTTGATATCTGGACAAAAAGTTCTAACTATTTTACCCAGAGGTTGAGTTAAAAAGACTTATTTATAAAGATTAGCTTTAGAGGAGCAAGAGATTATTGTGAATTGGTGGGAAGTGTTTGGGGGATCATTCTACAATAACAAGTCTTTTTGGAAATACACATTATTTAAAATAATAATAGTTCCTAACACTGGAGATTATTATGACTTCTCTCAAGAAAGTGCTAAAATTGGGGATAAGAAGAAAGATGAAAAGTTCCTGCCCCCAGAAAGCCCATAATCTAGTGAAGAGGCCAACATACAAACAACTATGTACAAAAAATATAAATACAGGATAATTCAGAGATAATCTTTTTTTAAAAAAATTTTATTTTATTTGCAAAACATATGTATGGGTAATTCTTCAACATCAACCCTTACATAGCTTTCTGTTACAAATTTTTCCCCCCAACTCCCCACCCCTCCCCTAGATGGCAGGATATCCACTACATGTTAATTATGTTAAAATACTTGACAAATCAAATATATGTATACATATTTCCACACTTATCATTGTTGTTCAAGAAAAATCGTATCTACACGAAAGACATCAGATAAAGGAAAAACAATATAAGCAAACATCAATCAAGAGTATGAGAATGTTATGTTGTGGTCCACATTTCACATCCCTCTCTCTGGGTGTATATGGCTTTCTTCAGTGAACAATTGGAGGTGGTTTGAAACATTTCATTGTTGAAGAGAGCCATGTCCATCAGAATTGATCGTCATATAGTATTGTTGTTGCCCTGTATAATGATTTCCTGGTTCTGCTCATTTCACTCAGCATCAGTTCATGTAAGTCTCTCCAGGCCTCTTGGAAATTGTCCTGCTGGTCATTTCTTACAGAACAATAATATTCCATGACATTCATATACCATAATTTATTCAGCCACTCTCCAATTGATGGGCATCCATTCAGTTTCCAGTTTCTAGCCACTAAAAAAAAGGCTGCCACAAACATTCTTGCACATGTGGGGCCCTTTCCTTCCTTTATGATTTCTTTGGGATATAAGCCCAATAGAAACACTGCTGGGTCAAAGGGTATGCACAGTTTGATAAGTTTTTGAGCATAGCTCCAAATTGCTCTCCAGAATGGCTGTATCTGTTCACAGCTTGACCAACAATGTATCAGTGTCCCAGCCTTCTCACATCCTCTCCAACATTCATCATTAACTTTTCCTGTCATTTTAGCCAATCTGACAAGTGTGTAGTGGTACCTCAGGGTTGTCTTGATTTGCATTTCTCTGATCAATAGTGATTTGGAGCACCTTTTCATATGACTACAAATAGTTTTAATTTCATCCTCTGAAAATTGTCTGTTCATATCCTTTGACCATTTATCGATTGGAGAATGGCTTGAATTTTTATAAATATGAGACAATTCTCTATATATTTTAGAAATGAGACCTTTATCAGAACCCTTAAATGTAAAGATGATTTCCCAATTTATTGCTTCCCTCCTGATCTTGACTGCATTGGTTTTGTTTGTACAAAAACTTTTTAACTTAATATAGTCAAAGCTATCTATCTGGTTTTCAATTAAGATTTCCAGTTCTTTTTTGGACATAAATTTATTCCATCTCCCTAGGTCTGAGAGGTAAACTATATTACGTTCCTCTAATTTACTTATAGTATCACTCTTTATATCCAGATCATGAACCCATTTAGATCTTATCTTGGTATGTGGTGTTAGATGTGGGTCAAGCCCTAATTTCTTCCACACTAGTTTCCAATTTTCCCAGCAGTTTTTGTCAAATAGTGAGTTCTTATCCCAAAAGCTGGAGTCTTTGGGTTTATCAAACACTAGATTGCTATAGTTATTGCCTAGTTTGTCCTGTGATCCTATCCTATTTCACTGATAGGCTGTTCTGTTTCTTAGCCAGTACCAAATGGTTTTGATGACCGGTGCTTTATAATATAGTTTTAGATCTGGTACAGCAAGGCCACCTTCATCTGCCTTTTTTTTCATTAATTCTCTTGAAACTTTTGACCTTTTGTTCTTCCAAATGAATTTTGCTTCTGTAAGATAATTTCTTGGGAGTTTTATTGGTATGGCACTAAATAAGTCAATTAGTTTGGGTAGTATTGTCATTTTTATTATATTCGCTGGGCCTACCAATGAACATTTTAAGTTTTTCCAATTGACTAGGTCTGATTTTATTTGTGTGGAGAATGTTTTATAGTTTAGTTCATATAGTTCCTGACTTTCCCTTGACAGATAAATTCCCAAATATTTTATACTATCAACAGTTATTTTGAATGGAATTTCTTTTTGTATCTCTTGCTACTGAACTTTATTGGTAATATATAAAAATGCTGATGATTTATGTGGATTTATTTTGTATCCTGCAACTTTGCTAAAGTTGTGAATTATTTCCAGTAGTTTTTTAGTTGAGTGTTTAGGGTTCTCTAAGTATACCATCATGTCATCTGCAAAGAGTGATAACTTGGTTTCCTCATTACCTACTCTAATTCCTTTAATCTCTTTTTCTCTTACTGCCAAAGCTAACATTTCTAAGACAATATTAAATAATAATGGTGACAGTGGGCAGCCTTGTTTCACTCCTAATCTTACTGGGAATGGTTCTAGTTTGACTCCATTACATATGATGCTTGCTGAAGGTTTTAAGTAGATACTACTAATCATTTTAAGGAAAAGCCCATTTATTCCTATACTCTCCAGTGTTTTTAATAGGAATGGGTGTTGGACTTTATCAAAGGGTTTTTCTGCATCTATTGAGATAATCATGTTTTTTGTTGATTTGGTTATTAATATAATTGATTATGCTAACAGTTTTCCTAATATTGAACCAGCCCTGCATTCCTGGTATAAATCCTACTTGGTCATGGTGTATTATCCTGGGGATAACTTTCTGTAATCTCGTTGCTAAAATCTTATTTAAAATTTTTGCATCAATATTCATTAGGGAAATGGGTCTATAGTTTTCTTTCTCAGTTTTCTCCCTACCTGGTTTAGCTATCAGCACCATATCTGTGTCATAGAAGGAGTTTGGTAATACACCTTCTTTCCCTATTTTCTCAAATAGTTTATATAGTATTTGTATTAATTGTTCTTTGAATGTTTGGTAAAATTCACATGTAAATCTATCTGGCCCTGGAGATTTTTTCTTAGGGAGTTGATTAATAGCTTGTTCTATTTCTTTTTCCAAAATAGGGCTATTTAAATAATTTATTTCCTCTTCTGTTAACCTAGGCAAACTATATTTTTGTAGATATTCCTCCATTTCATTTACATTATCAAATTTATTGGCATAAAGTTGGGCAAAGAAACTCCTAATTATTACTCTAATTTCCTCTTCATTGGAGGAAAGTTCTCCCTTATCATTTTTGAGACTAACAATTTGATTTTCCTCTTTCCTTTTTCTAATCAAATTAACTAAAGGCTTATCTATTTTGTTGGTTTTTTTATAAAACCAACTCTTAGTTTTATTTATTAATTCGATAGTTTTCTTATTTTCAATTTTATTGATCTCCCCTTTAATTTTCAGAATTTTCAATTTGGTATTTAATTGAGGGTTTTTAATTTGGTCTTTTTCTAGCTTTTTTAATTGTAAGCCCAGTTCATTGATCTTCTCTTTCTGTTTTATGCAAGTAAGCATCTAGAGATATAAAATTAACCCTTATAACCGCTTTAGTCATGTCTCACAAATTTTGGTATGTTGTCTCATTATTGTCATTCTCCTGGATGAAATTATCGATTGTGTCTATAATTTGCTCTTTTACCCATTCATTCTTCAGGAATAGATTACTTAATTTCCAATTAACTTGTGGTCTATTTTCTCCTGGCCTTATATTACATGTGAGTTTTATTGCATCATGATCTGAGAAGGATGCATTTACTATTTCTGCTTTTCTGCATTTGATTTTGAGTTTTTTATGCCCTAACACATGATCAATTTTTGTATAAGTTCCATGAACCCCTGAGAAAAAAGTATATTCCCTTCTATCACCATTCAATTTCCTCCAGAGATCTATCATACCTAACTTTTCTAGCTTTTTGTTTACCTCCCTAATTTCTTTCTTATTGATTTTGTGATTTGATTTATCTAATTCTGAGAGAGCAAGGTTAAGATCCCCCACTAGTATAGTATTACTGTCTATTTCTCCTTGCATCTCTGTTAGTTTCTCCTCTAGGAATTTGGATGCTATACCACTTGGTGCATATATGTTTAGTATTGATACTGCTTCATTGTCTGTGGTACCCTTTAGTAAAATATAGTTTCCTTCCTTATCTCGTTTAATTTGATCTATTTTTGTTTTTACTTGATCCGAGATAAGGATTGCTACCCCTGCCTTTCTTTGTTCACCTGAAGCATAGAAGATTCTGCTCCAGCCCTTTACCTTCACTCTTATGTATCTCTATGTTCTAGATGTGTTTCTTGTAAACAACATATTGTAGGATTCTGGCTTTTAATCCAGTCTGCTACCCGCTTCCATTTTATGGGAGAGTTTATCCCATTCACATTCACAGTTAAAATAACTATATATGTATTCCCTGCCATCTTATTTACCCAGAGTTATGATTTTCTCTTCTTTTTCCCCTCTCTTCCTTCCCCCCTCCCCAGTACTTTATATTTGATGACCACCTCCCACCAACAGTCCTCCCCCCTTTAGAACCCCTCCCTCCCCTTATACCTTTCCCCTAATCCTTCTATTAGTCCATCCCTTTCCTTTCCTCCTTTCCCTCCCACCTTCCCACAAGGAGGGTCAGGCCTTTCTTTGAAGCCAAATGTGTCTGATATACTCTCTTAGAGTCCAATCTAATGAGAGAGTAAGGTTTACACAATACTCATGACCCTCCCTTCTTTCCCTCAATTATATTAGATCTTCTATGTCTCTTTATGAGATTTTGCCTTATTTTACCTCCTTTATTTTTACTTTATTTTGCCTCCTTCCCCCCCTTTTTTAGTATGGTATCCCTTCCACCTCTAATTTCTTTTCCATTATTATCAAAGAAAAATCAAATTATACCCCCATTCTTTAAGGATACCTATAGTAGAAATATAGTTCTCAAGAGTTCTTTCCTTTTTACCTTTTTATGCTTCTCTTGAGTTCTGTATTTGGAGGTCAATTTTTTTGTTCAGATCTGGTCTTTTCATTAGAAATAGGTGAAATTCTCCTGTATCATTGAATGACCATCTTCTTCCCTGGAAGATAATGCTCATTCTAGCTGGATAACTTATTCTTGACTGTAATCCAAGTTCTTTTGCCTTTCAGAATATCTGATTCCAGGACCTTCGATCCTTTAATGTGGAAGCTGCCAAATCTTGTGTAATTCTAATTATAGTTCCTTGGTATTTGAACTGTTTCTTTCTAGCTGCTTGCAATATCCTTTCCTTGGTGCAATAGTCCTGAAATTTGGCCACGATATTCCTTGGGGTTTTAATTTTGGGGTCTCTTTCAGGAGGTGATCGGTGAATTCTTTCAATGCCAATTTTGCCTTCTGATTCTAAAACATCAGGGCAATTCTCTTTCATGATTTCCTGGAAGATAGCATCAAGGTTCTTTTTTTCATCGTGGCTTTCAAGGAGTCCGATAATCCTTAGATTTTCTCTCCTGGATCTGTTTTCCAAGTCAGTTGTTTTTCCTAGGAGATATTTCATATTTTCTTCTAATTTTTCATTTTTTTGTTTTTGTTTGACTGATTCTTGAAGTCTTATTGAGTCATTTACTTCTATTTGTTCAGTTTTAATTTTTAAAGTATTATTTCCTTCAGTTATATTTTTTAGCTCCTTTTGTAGCTGGCCAATTGCATTTCTTCGTTCAATGCATTCTTTTTCCATTTTGCCAATTTTATTTTTCAGTGAATTGTTGTCCTTTTCCAATTCACCATTTTTATTTTCCAGTGAATTGGTGATTTTTTCCAATTCACCAATTTTGTTTTTCAGTGAATTGTTTTCTTTTTCCAATTCACCAGTCCTGTTTTCCAGTTTTTCACATCTCTGTTGCAGAGCGTTATTTTCTTCTTGCACTGATGTCAATTTATTTCCCCAATCTTCTTCTGGCTCTCTTTTGAGATTTTTTATGCAATCTTCCAGGTAAGCCTTCTGAAAAGGAGACCAGCTTAAGTCCACCTTTGTGGCTTCATCTGGGATTGTTTTCAGAATCTCAGTATCTGGGGACTGCTCTACTTTTTCTCCGTAGAAGCTGTCTATGGTGAGAGCTCTCTTCTGCTTCTTACTCATGATTTTGAGCTGAGGTATCAGTCACCAGCAGGGAATACTGCCACAGTTTCAATTTGCCCTACAGCAGTTTGCCAAGTTGACTTCCGGTCTGAGGCTGTTTGGGCTAGATCTGCACTAGGACCATGCTTTCAGCTGCTCTCAATCCACCCTTTACCAAAGGCAGATCTGCCAAAGCACCTGCCCTCAAGCAGCTCTAAGTGGCCCAGGCGTCTCCCAGGGACTTCCTTGGTGCCTAAAATCAGGACGGCTTCTGCCCCAGGCGGGCTGGTGTGGGATCGGGGCCAGCGGCCGATTCCCCTGAGGCTAACCTTCCCCGGAGTTTTTTCAAAATAGATTTTTGATAGAAGTGCGTTGTAGTCCAAGTGTTTGGTGGAGCCCTCACTCCAAAACCAGTCCGGAGGCTCAATTTGTCTGGGTCTGAGGGAAGGTCTCAGGAGCTCACAGAGAACGCTGTCTGCAGTTCGCCATCTTGGCTCTGCCCCACTCAGAGATAATCTTGAAAGAAGGCACTAATATTAAGGAAGATCAGTAAAGGTTTTTTTGTAGAAGGTGGAATTTTAGCTGGGATTTGAAGGAATCCAAAAAGAATTGGAAAGAGAAGGAAGAGAATTTTAAGAATTGACAAATGGGGGCAGCTAGGTGGTGCAGTGGATGCAACACCAGCCCTGAAATCAGGAAGACCTGACTTCAAATCTGGCCACAGACACTTACCACTTACTAGCTGTGTGACCCTGGGCAAGTCACTTAACCCCAATTGCTTTAGCAAAAAAAAATAGAATTAAGGGATGGGAAGACCAGGAGAATGTTCTATTCTATTCAGCTCTGATCTTTTCATCACAAATGCATGAAAGTTTTTTTTTTAATTGGCTGTTCACCTTTTCCCTGGAAGGATCATACTCATTTTTTCTAGGTAAGTAATTCCTGGTTGTTCCTCTAGCTCCATCACTTTCTGGAATATCATATTCTAAGCCCTCCAATCCTTTAATGTAGAAGCTGCTAAATCTTCTGTTATACTGACTATGGCTCCACTGCAACTGAATTGTTGCTTTCTGGATGCTTGTAATATTTTTTTTTCTTGACTTAGGAGTTCTGGAATTTGGCTATAATATTCCTGGGAGTTTTGATATTGCAATCTTTTCCAGGAGGTGATCAGTGGATTCTTTAAATTTCTATTTTAATCTCTGGTTCTAGAATAAAATAGTTTTCCTTGATAGTTTCTTGAAAGATGGTGTCTGGGTTTTTTTAATTTGATCATGGCTTTTAGGTAGAGCAATAATTTTAAAATTATGTCTCCTATTTCTATTTTCCAGGTCAGTTTTTTTCCTCCAGTGAAATAATTCACATTGTTTTCTATTTTTCATTCTTTTGGTTTTTTCTTAATGTTTCTTGATTTCTCATAAAGTCATTAGCTTCTATTTGCTCAATTCTAATTTTTAAGGAATTATTTTCTTCAGTGAGCTTTTCTACCTCCTTTCCCATTTGGCCAATTTTGCTTTTCCTCATTAGCTTTTTGTGTGTCTTTTTGCATCACTCTCATTTCTCTTCCCAATTTTTCCTTTGCTTCTCTTACTTGATTTTCAAGATCTCTTTTATGTTCTTCTATAGCCTATGACCAATTTTTATTTTTCTTGGAGGCTTTGGATATAGGAGCTTTGACTTTATCGTCTGAGTGTGTATTTTGATCTTCTTTGTCACCATAATAACTTCTATGATCAGAAACTGTTTTTTTGTTGTCTACTCATTTTCCTTCCTTACTTGGCTTTTAACTCCTTGTTAAAGTAGGACTCTGTTTCCATGTTGGAGGGTGCAATATCCCAAGCATCATTGGTTTTCTGCAGCTGTTTTCAGAGATCCTATTAGGGACCTATAAGTTTTCAGTTCTTCTAAAGTGATATGATACAAGGAGAAGTGTATTTATTCCTTTCATGGACTATGCTTTCATTTGTTAGTGACCACAAGCACCCTCTTTAATTCTGGAATTGTAAGGAGGATCCCCAATCCTCTCTGGCTACAAATTTTAGTGTGCTAATTCTCCTATTCACTTTGGGAATGTGGGTCAGTGCTGCAATCCAGATTATCTATGAACTGAGACTTCCAGAAGCCACGGCTGCAACTGTTGTTGCCACTGCTAATTCAGACTTGCTTCTGATTTACTGAGACTGATACTTTGCTGGTACTACCTATTCTGGGACTATGTTCTAGTCCCACGCTGGTCCAACACATCTTCCCTATTGACCTTCTAAATTGTCTTTGCTGGAAAATTATTCCACTTTGTCTTTTTGTGGGTTCTGTTTAAAATCATTATTTGAAGGTATTTGGAGGGGTTTAGGAGAGAGTTTGAGTGAGTCCTTGCCTTTATTCCATCATCTTGGCTCTGTCTCCAGAAAGCATCCTAAGAATAGAGGGATTGAGAAGAGGAGGGAGAGTGTTTCAGACTTGGAGGGACAAGGGTCAACCAATTTAAGGGATCAGAGGTTACAAATGAGGTAGAGCATTACAGGTTTAGGGGCAGCCAATAATGGGTCAGATAAGCACCACTGAACAGATGGGAAACTTGAAGCATGGAGAGACAGAAAGACAGAGATGGAATTGCCTTTCATATGAGGAATGAATCAGTGCCAATGACAAGAAAACAAAAGAAGGAATCCAACATTCATGTTGGTTCTTCTTCCCTGGCTGCAGCTTATAAATTTTTGTAAAGTACTTTGCAAATCTTAAACAGTTATGTAATTGTAAATGATTAGTATCATCATTATTATATGATTTTTACTTTCCAAAATAAGCTGCATTTTAATATGAAACAGATGGTGAAGAATAGATGGTTAAAATGTTTTTCATTAAAAGGTTTGGGAATTTTGACTATGAAAAAAATCTGAAGCAAGGGTGACTTCCCAGTCCATCCCATTCATTTAGTGGTGGTTTTGGAACTTGGAACACACAGTAAGTATAGCTCATGCCATTTTGAACATCTGCTTCATTACAGTGCTGCGTAACCAAAAGACCCCAACCACTTACTATTGGTGCAATGTGTGAGGGATCCAACTATCCAACCTTCTCACTCCCACTTTTTCAACCAATATTTCTTCTAATCTGCAGCAGAGTTTGAAATTCTACCACAAATATGAATTCCTCTGCCAGACTTCTTCTTAAAATTCTGGGATATTAAATAAATTCATACTAATACCTAGCAATTATATAGCCCTTTAAGATTTCCAAAGTATTTTACATGTTATCTCATTTGTTCTTCATAACAAGTCTGTGAGATAGATGATATGACCTTTACAGATGAGGAAACAGAGATCTAGAAGTGATTTGACCAGAATCACAAATCTGGTAAGTATCTGAAGTAGAATTCAAACTCACATCTTCCTGACTCCAAGTCACTGCAATCATAGAATATTAGTTGTAGGTTTAACTACATCATAACCTTAGAATCTCAATGCTGCTTCTAGAAAAAAGGACAGGGTCCTAAAATGAGTATATAAATACCTTCATAGTCTATCTAGCTTCAGACTGAATTGAGTCCATTCCCCTTAACACATTCTACATATCAACCAAATTGAGTTTTAAGCTATTCCTTGAGGTTAGCATGCCATCTCCCATTTCCAGGTCTTTGTCTAGGCTGTGCCTCATATCTGGAATATATTCTTTCCTCATCTCTGCCTCTGAGAAGCCTTAGCTTCCTTCAAGAATTTGTCCTTATACAACCCTTTGTATAATGAATTTTTAAATCTTGGATCAATGGAATTAAAGGTATTTGGAGGAATTTCAAGGGGATATGTGAATTAAAAAAATTTTTTCCAATAGCATTTTATTTTTCCAATGAATGTAAAAATACTTTTCAACATTTGTTTTTGTAAGACTTTGTATTCTAAATTTTTCTCCCTTTCTCTCTTATCTCCCTGCTTTCCCAAGACAGTAAGTAATCTGATACAGGTTAAATATGTGCAATCCTTTCAAACATAAATCCACATTTGTCATGTTGTATAAGAAAAATCAGACCAAAGTGGGAAAAAACTGTGAGAAAGAAAACAAACAAAAAAGTGAAAATACTATGTTTTGATCCACAGTCAATCTCTATAATTTTCTTTCTAGATGCCTATGACATTTTCCATCCTAAGTCTATTGGAATTGCATGGAATCACCACATGGCTCAGAAGAGTCAACTCCATCACAATTGATCATCATATAATCTTGTTATTGTGTACAATGTTCTCTTGGTTCTACTCACTTCATCATCAGTTCATGCAGGTCTTTCCAGGGTAAAAATATTTTGATAACTGTATTTCAATTGAATTGTTTTCCCCTGTAATCTGAGATGTTTTACTTTATGATTTTAAAAATACAGATTTTTACCAGACTAACAAAGAGTCCATGACATAAATGAAAAAAGGTTAAAAATCTTTTTCTGCTTTATAGGAAGCCTTTCCTTATCCCTTTGGTTGTTAGTGACCTCTTCATCTGAAAATTACTTTGGATTCATTTAAAAGATATGTGCTGTTCCCATGTTCCCACACATACATGAGGACCGAGGCTATTTTATTTTTTTCTTTGTATCCCCAGTCTAGTACAGTATCCTTCTTGAGGTGCTTAAGGCATTTTTGTTGAACTGAATTGAATTGAGAGGTGAAAGAAGGCATTTTCTCCAATTTCCCACAAATGTTCTGAGCAAATAGACATTTAGCTTCTTCCCTAGTTTTCTTATGGAGAGGCACCATACTTCAACAGATCTTCCATTGGAAGCATCTCTAAATGCTAGACATTTTTTCATGGAGTTGAATTAATACTCCCTGAAACTGTCACACATTGCTCCTAGTCTTATTCTCTGGAACTTTGTAGAATATATTCATCTCCTTCTTTCTACTTACAAAACCATTACTTTAGTTCAGGTCCCTATCACCTTTCACCAGGTCTACTGCAATTGATTCTTAATTGCTCTTTCTAATCCAATCTCCCCTCTGAGTCATCTTCCAAAGTGATATTCTTAAATCACAGGTCTGACCAGCTCACTTTAGTGCTTAGTAAGCTTCATGAGTTTCTCATTTACTCTAAAGGATATGTTACTTTGTTTGACATTTAAAGTCTTTCCCAATATGGCCTCAGCCTGTCTTTCCCAGCTAATTTTCCATATAATATGTATGCTCTGGCTCCACTCTCCCAGAGCCAGGAATACTTCGTTTCCCTTCATGGTTCTAAGACAATATCCAATATCTCTTTCTCTATTGCCAAGGACTTGAGTCCCCCCACTGACTGTATTTCTCAATTGTTTGGGGACCAATAAAAACATCCAAATTTCACTTTAAATTCAATTAGCTTATATAAGCTCATTTTAAAGATATAGCAAGAACAATGTACAGATATTTCCCCTCAATACCTCTAAGACTATAGTCTTTCCCTATGTCTACACATACACATACATATTTACATTAATATATATATATATATATATATATAGTATATCTCTATACTCAGTTTCTGGGTGGGGATTATGCTCATAATTCAACTATATTACAATGATTTTATCAATCACATCCAGATGTGACATGGCTGCTGAGTGATTCCCTCCACTGGGCTGGAGTCCTCCTGAACATCACTCCTTATTCCTTGGAGTATGGGGCAACATTAAATTTGGATTCCAGTTCTTAGATTTTTGTGGCTCATGCTACTGACCAAGCTTAGAGACTCCATTCCCTCCACCTAGAATGGAAAAGAAAATACAAAAAGTCCAAGGACAGAGAGCCATTTCTTGAGGAAGAATAGAACCTTAGAGGAGACAAAAGCAGAGTCTTTCACCAGACCATGAAACATCCCTAGAATGTAGATGAAGACAATAAAGTGAAAAGATGACCAATGCTAAGGCATTTTTGAAGATGACAACAGTTTTAGCTATGCAGTGAATAGAAAAAAAGCTCCTTCAAACCATATAGTCAGCCAATCAGAATTAGCCAATAGTCATTCAATAAATATTTATTAAGCCAGGCTGTGCACTAAATGCTAAGGATTACAAAGAAAGGCAAAAGACAGTCCATGTGCTCAAGAAACTTACTATCTAATAAAGGAAGACTGAAGGAAGAAAGCTAAAAAAGAGAAGAGGAGAAAAGGAACATGATGACGTCCAAAGGAGTACAGCTGGATGGGAGATGAAGAGATGGTTGTCTTTTGCCCTCCTTAAATGGAAGAAGCTCCTTACTGTAAGCCAGTTAATTTACAACTACTGTTTCTTCAAGAAACTTGCTTAACATATCAGCATTCTCCTAAAAGCAGCTACTTAGTGTCCTATCATTTCCACATCTGAGATCCCCTAAGCATGGACCAGAACCCTATTCCAAATATTATTCCTTGTCAGACATTTAATACTCCAGCAAAACCATTTGTTATTGTACATTGCATTATCTCCCACTGTCTTCAATGTCTGGAGCATCTTGTTCCTTATCTTTGCCTCACAGGACTCCCTGTTCCCTTCAAGGCTCATCTCAAAGGGGACCTCCTTCAAAAAGCTTTCTTGAGGGGAACCCTCCATTGTTAGTACCCTTTTCCTTGTCTGCGGGTTTATTTTGCACATAGCCTATCTTATTTGTGAGCATGTTATAACTCCCCTAAACAATGTAAGCTCTTGTGAACTTTCTCACTTTTGTCTTAGTATCCACAGCATTGGCAGTGCTTTATAAATGCATATTGGTTGATTGATCGATTTTCCTTTTGCCTCTCTTCTATGCTCCCTAGAACATAACAGAATTCATGGAACCACATGAACTCCATCTGGCTAATAGCTAATAGCGCAAACACATCACTGCAGGAAAATGCTTGCCCAGGCAGATCTAAGACAATCTCAAGTCCCTGTCTGCCATCTTCTGCCTTGCTGTTTCCTTATCTGAGCATAGAGAACCAGGGTGTGGGCAGAGGATTGCCTCCATACCAAACTTCTTGGAAGAAAATATTACTGCTGTCAGAATCATCCTGTAGCTAAAGAACTTTAAAAAGTCATGCCCTAGCTAACTAGCCTGGAGATCTAGATCTTGGGAATGGTTTGAACAGTGAAGGTCTCAGGGGAATGGGAAATATTTGTTCCATGGTCCCCATCATTTCAGGGGAGAATAAGTATAATAGGGTATTTTACATATTTTCTATATTTTTTTCATGTATCCTTTACGTCTTATGTGGATTATGTGACATAGGAAATAAATAGTTTTCCTATGTCTGATACCCATGCTATATATTTACACTTTTTCTAAAAGAGATCCCAATATCCATGTTTTGGGAGAAATCAGAGCTTTGTTTTGGAAATGACCTTGGAGTTACTGTGGGGTAGGAAGAGAGCAGAATAAAGATCCCCTCTTTGGAGTCAGACTCCTCTCAGAATTGAACCTAAATTTGTAGGTCCCCTAGGCTCCAGGATACATACATATTTATGTATATATAGATATATTTATAGATATACATATACACACATGTATATATGTATGTATATGTGTGTGTGCATGTGTACATGTTTACCCTCAAAAGACTCAACAAGATCTTTAAATGAAGGGACATAATTATTTTTGTCTTTATATTCCAGTTTCTAACATGATGTCCTAAATGTGAGCTCAAACTTTGTGAGGACAGGTAATGTTTTTGTCTTTCCTTGCATCCCTAGCATTCAATATAGTCTGTAGAATACAATGAATGCTTGTCAACTGACTAATATATAATAGGAATTAATAAATGCCAAATGATTCATTGATTCTATACTCAGTGTCTGGATAGATCCCCAAACCTCAGTCACAATTCTGAAATAGAGGTGAACTCTTCCTAAGCAACAGTAGCCATATTCATGATAAGATGCCATGTCTCCTTCAGAATAAAGGAATACACTGAATAAATAAAATGCTCTCACAATACTATGAATAAAAAAATCTCATAATAAGAAAAAGAAGGATGACTAATTCTTTTTCAAATTGTTAGTGACTTATCAGAAACTTTGATCCTAAAAAGAGGGATCTGGGTATCCTGTGAACTGTGGTTTGGGAACCTAAAAGCCCTCCAAGTGAGAAGGCAACATAAATACAAACTTCCCTATATTTATCTATTTCACAAAGGGCAGACTTGTTTCTAGGAATAAAACTACTCAACAGAATTAAATCTTTCTTTGGGAAAAAACATCTGGCCACATTTCTAGGAGGTCCCTTATTATTACCGGTCTTATTTCTTTTGGTAAACCACATATGGCAGAAATGGAATAGGTGTATGTTATCAGACTACCTGATGCCCATTTCCCCAGAATAAGCTCCCTAGTTTATCCTGCCTAGTGGAAAATAATAACAATATTCCTATGAGAAATTATTCTATAAGCCAAGGGATCTTGAGGATCCTGAGATTTTGCTTGATGTATATCAACTTTTCTTAATAAAAAACACCCTTTGTAGTTATAGCTGCATCTTGTTAAATAATTCCTCTCCTGCCTAAGTATATTTTAGATATTTGAATGGCCATCTCTATCCCTCCCTACTCTTCACTTAGAGAAGTTATGTATATTTAATTTACTGCATCCTTCCTTGTAAATCTATTCTTGCAGCTCCTTTAATCATACTTTTCTTAGGAGTTCCTCATGTTTATCTGAATCTTAGTGGTAAATGAGGCATGCATAATGGAATGTCACATTTGCCTCTTAAGTCATGCTTCGGCCACCTCTTTTCTCATGTTTTGTTACCTGTTATATCTCTATCCAGTCGAATGATATAATGGAAAAAGTGTTTTGAATTAGGAAGAACGAGATTTGAATCCCACCTTAGATAATGACTGTAGGACCATGGACAGCTCATAGCTTCCTCATCTATAAATTGAGGGTGCCAATAGCATCTACTCCAGTGATTTGTGATGAGGTTCAAATGAAATAACACATGCAAAGTGCTTTGTAAGCCTCTATGTGACATTCAACTGTTCATTAATATTATTTTAAACATTGCCTTAATATAGAAAAGCAGTGTGGTGCAAAGGAGTCAGAGCACTTGGATTCAAGTATTCCTCTCTCATTTATTCCCTATGTGACTTTGAGCAAGCCTCTTGCTTTCTCTCATGCTCAGTTTTCTCATTTTTGAAAGAGAGGTGGGCAGGGCTGGATCAATGGCCTTTAAGATAATTTCTAGGTTTAAATATATGAGCCTATGATTATTATCTTGCCTATCCTCATATTGCCATTTTAAGTCAAAAGTCATTAGCCTTGGACATTAATTCAGTGAGAAAACATGGCATAATGAATAAGAGGAATCATGACTTGGTCTTCATGATTTGTCTTATCCACGATGCCATGCTTTTTCTTGATTTATTCTTGTTATAATCAGATTCTGAAGTTAGGCTGGTATCCACTTTAGAGAGGCTTTCAGTCTATTAACAAGAAATAGTGAACATTAGTCTATCATTTTCTGTCTGCATGTTCATGTATTTGGGGATGTTGTGTGAAAAGGTTAGAAGAGTAAGATAAGAGCTTTTCACACCTGGATCATTGTTTATTATGATTCTAAGAGTGTGTCCAAATCTTTTCCTTTCCACTATGACTGCCCTTTTGTTCCAGGCACCATCCCTGTGATATCCCAGATCAAAATCACCTTCCCTTGCCTACCACTCCCTGATATGGATTGTTTCCCCCTTTTAGAATATAAGGGTATTGAATAAAGAATGAAAATTTATTTAATAAGGGCTTACTATGAGACAATACTATGCTAAGCACTCAAATAGTTCTTGCTTTCAAGAACTTACATTCTAGTAGGGGATTGGAGTATAACAGAAATAGATAGTAGGGGCCAGAGGAAGGGTAGTTAGATTTAGAAAGTTAAATTGATAGTGAATGAAGTCATAGGGAATTAAATTAATGGACATTTTCAGTAGCATTGGCAGCACTGATTTGATTATGGAAGGAAAAAAGCACATATGTAATGAGAGAAGATGGGCTAGTGAGAAGATGGTCAGGAGTAAAGGATTGCCTTCTTCTTGTTGTTTCTTTTTTTTGTCTTTGTACCCTAACATTTATCATACTGCTCGGCACACAGTAAATACAAAAACAGTGCTTTAAAAAATCCAATCAGTCATTGTATGTCAGAAATACATGTTTTTAGATTTTATTCCTGTTAAAAATTTTTTAAATAACCTTAAGGTAGGGACACTTATTAGACGTGTAAGCACTGTGCATGTGTGCATATGTGCATTTGTGTGTGTGTGTGTGTGTGTGTGTGTGTGAGAGAGAGAGAGAGAGAGAGAGAGAGAGAGAGAGAGAGAGAAAGAAAGGGAGGGAGAGAGGAGGGGGGAGAGGGGAAGGAAGAGAAATCAGAGTTTGATAGGGTATTGGGAAATGACCTTCACAGTACTGGATCAGAGATATTGTGGGTCTGGAAAAGAGAGGAGAACTGAAAGCAATTAGAGATTTTCTGTTATTTCAAACTAAATAGAACTAGAAGGTGCTGTCCAGCTTCTGAACCACATATAGTTCATGCAAGGGAGACAAAGTCTTATTCATAGTTGTAACTAATTAACTAATCTACTGCCAGCAAAAAAAAAAAAAAAAAAAAAAAAAAAAAAAAAAAAAAAAAAAAAAAACCCAAACCCAAACCAAAAAAACAAAACAAAACAAAACAAAAAACCTTTTTATCTGGATACTAAATCTTCTTCCAGGTTCAACAGAGAAGCAAAGTATGGCAGTGGAAAAAAGCTATTGTTCTTGAAGTCACATAGAGGGGAAATGAATTCCCTCTCTTTTAATTCTTTCTAACTGTATGACTAGGGGTAATTACAGGGTTAGGGGTGGAAGGGGGATTAAAAGTCATCAAATCCATTCCCTTTATTTTGTGGGTGAGGAAACTGAAGACCAGCAAATTGGGATTTGCCCAGGATCATGCAGATCATAAGGAATAGAGATGAGATTCAAACTCAGTTTCTGTGATACCAAGTCCAGTTCCCCTTCTGCTCTACCAAGCTGCCTCTTATAGGCTTTAACTTATTCCTGAATATATTTCAAGTGGCAATAATAATACCTGTAATAGCTAGCTCATAGTGTTGTTGTAAGACTCATATGAGATAAAGTATGCACAGAACTTTGCAAACCCTAAAGCATTATACAAATGTCAACTATTATTAGTCTTATGATTATTATTGTTATTAAAATAATTATCCTTAGAAGGAGCTCTGCATGCATATGCAGTGAAAGCAAGCATCTGTTAGCATGGGACTTCTTATAAACCTTCAGCTTGCCTTTTTGTGTGTGTGTGTGTGTGTGTGTGTGTGTGCACATGTCCATCCAATTCTTTTGGAATTATATATGGATTGTTTATATGCCAAAAAAGGGCACATTCCTCA
Source organism: Myrmecobius fasciatus (assembly GCA_023553655.1). Classification (NCBI taxonomy): domain Eukaryota; kingdom Metazoa; phylum Chordata; class Mammalia; order Dasyuromorphia; family Myrmecobiidae; genus Myrmecobius; species Myrmecobius fasciatus. The sequence continues at coordinate 72,706 of JAJPUD010006764.1, forward strand.
GAGAATTCCCTGTGAGGTTGGGGGGAGGAAGAGATAGGGAGGGGATAGTGAATGAAGAAGCCGATTCTAGGTCAGTCAAATGAAGAGAAAATAAAGTTACCTACACATACTTAGGTTCTGCTCAAGTTTGACCTCCTTGAGTTTGAAGTGCTGCCTACATTCCCTATGAGATGATACCACCCAGAGCAACATACAAAAAACAAGACACCCCCCCCCAGTAAGATATAACTGCATGGGGGAAGAAGGGAACTATAACTTCCAATTTTGTCCAGGACTGAATCTGATCCACAGCATACTCTAATCCATGGCTGAGTGAGGCAGTTTTTGCAGTACTTGGTAAACAGTAGGGTGTTTTGTTTTCCAGCACCTTAAAACAAAATTTTAAATTTTAAATGAGCAGTGTGTCCATGGTGGCTATTTGTGGCTACAGCCTCTAATATAAATCTCTTTTAGTGACATGTAAGAGCAGTGTACATAATGAAATATCCACATGAAACTTGATTTAATGTGCCTTTTCATTAATATAACAAATGAAGTGTACCAAAATTTGTGAATATATTCCTTTGGGCGTAATTAAAATACCAAACAATATACATATATATGTATATTTTAAATGAAGACATTCAGGAGCTAGAATTAGCTCCAAAATTAATTCAAATTGAAAAATACATTATGAGCATATTGTTGTTATTAACATATCAAATCCAATTCATTGTAAATATATCAAATAATGCATTGTGATTTACCATGAGCATAAGACGATAGGTAGACTTTGCATGTGAAATACTACATTGCTGAAGGGTAAGGAGTCTGGAGCTGTGCATGAATAGGCAGCATCAGATTAAGTAAGAATCCTTTCTGCTAGAGGATGCTTTCCCTATGTCCCATGAACAGATAGGCTACACTTATAGGGATGCCTTCTTTCAGTTTATATGTACTACAAAATGAACATCTTTTTTCTATCTCTCCAATCCTAAGATATATCATTAGCCAAAATTCTTTGCAATATTATATGATGGCACCAAAGAAAGTTAAAAGGAGAAAGTGGCCTGTCACCAAATGAAGAATAATAACTAAGGGCTCTTTGGAATGACTGTGTGTAGCAAGCTTTATCTCTTTAAGTTTGAAAAACGATGGTAATTTCCACTTTGGAATAGGATTTTAATGAAAAATTAAGAAGTGGTCTTCCCCTGCCAAGATAATGGAGTAAGGAAAGAACCCTTTGAAGCCCTCCCAAATTCCCCTCCAGACAACTAGAAAACCACCTCAGAATTGATTTAGGAGTAGGGAAACAACTTACCAGCACAAAAGGAAAGGTCTGTTTCACTGTTTTGGAAGGGGAGTGAGGTCCAAGAGCAGCAGCAGCACCAGCCAGCCAGCCAGCCTCACAGCAAGAGAGCTGCAGCAAGACTCCAAGACTAGGGCAATCCATCAATGAGGCCCCAGCTTCCTGCAAGCCAGAAGCCCCAGTGCAATGGAGCTACCTGTGCAGCATCACAAGGCTTTACCCCAGCTACCCTACTCTCAGCTTAAGCCACCAATGAAGCTTGGACTCCATTGATGACTAGTGATTAGGCCCTGTCCTAGGCTGGCCAACAGCAAGACCCTGGTCCCTGGAGCTTTCCAGCAGACAGGCAGTGTTTCAAAAGCAATCCAGCAGCAAGGCCCCTTGGAACAGATCAGCAACAAAATTACTCCTCCATGGTCTGCTAGCAGAGACCCTGTTTTCATAGCAACTGAGCAGCAGGGCCCCATCCATGGAATGGCAAGAAGATCTTCCTCCAGGACCAGGATCAGAAAGACTGGTATGATAGCAACCCAGCAGCTTGGTCCCCATCCCCACCCCCAACTAAAGCAGGCTAGCAACTGAACCCCATACTGAGGGAGGCCAACAAGGAGGAGGCCCCATCCCCTCCAGTACAAGTCAAAAGGGAAGTCTACCCTCCAGAGAAAGCAAGTGGCTAAGCTGTAAACCTCAATGAAAGCCAGCAGTGAGACTCAGAGCCCCAGCACAAAAGGCTTGGGACAGTGTAGGATCAGATCCCAACTCTCACATAAAACCACCAAGTTACAAAAAAAGCAGAAGAATAAGCAAAAAAAATTTTTAAAAGATCTTGACTATAGAGATTACAATGATGATAGGGAGGATCAAGGCATAAACTTAGTAAAAAAAAACCAATAGTATCAAAATGGCTACATATGAAGTTTCAAAGAAAAAATATATAATTTGGTATTGGGCTTAAAAAGAAATCCTGCAAGAGCTTTAAAATGATTTTTAAAAGCAAATTAGGGGAGAAGAAGAAAATTGGAGAAAGAAATGAGGGTAATGTAAGAGAATCACAAAAAAATCACTAGCATACAAAACTGAGTACAAAAACTAAGAAAAATAAGTTCCTAAAAATAGGATTGGCCAAATGGAAAAGAAAATACAAAGCTCACTGAAGAAAACAATTTCTTATAAATTAAAATTAAACAAGTGGAAATTAATGATTCTATGTGATATCAAGATAAGATAAAACAAAATTAAAAAAAAGAAAAAAATGTAAAATTTCTCATTGGAAAAATGACCTGGAAAATAGACTCAAAAGAGATAATATAAAAATTATCGGAATACCTGAGAATTATGATTAAAAAAAAGTCTAGACAACATCTTTCAAGAAATTATCAAAAAAAACCCATGGTGATATATTAGAACCAGAAAGCAAAATAGAAATTTGAAGGAATTCACTGATCATTACCTGAAAAAGGTCCCAAAAAGAAAACTCTCCAAAACATCATACCAAATTCCAGAGCTCACAGATCAAGGAGAAACTATTGCAAACAGCCAAAAAGAAACAATTCAAATATCTTACAACTACAGTCAGGATAACCTAGGATTTGGCAGTTTTCACACTAAAGAACTGGAGGAAATGGGGATCATAAAAAGGGAGGAGAAACTGATAAAAGGGAGGGTTTATTGGGAAAGGCAGTAATCCGAAGTAAAAGACTTGTAAGAAGGGAAGAGTGGAGCATAAAAGAGGGAGAGAATAAACAAGCAAAAATAGCATGGAGGGAAACATAATTAGGTATCATAACTATAAACTTATATGCACTAAATGGTATAGTATCCAAATTTTTAAAGAAGTTGAATGAATTACAGGAGGAAATATATAATAAAACTATACTAGAGTGACCTCAATTTTTCCCTCTCTGAACTAGATAAAACTAATCAAAAAAATAACCAAGAGAGAATCCTTTTTTAAAAAGTGGATCATAGAACAAACTATAGAAGCAATCATTTATAAAGAAAATGACATCAATAAGATTACATGGCAAAATTCATGGGATGAAGTCAAAATGGTACTTAGGGAAACATTTATATCTCTAATTGCTTACTTCAATAAAATGGAGAAAAAGCAAATCAATGAATTGGGCATGCAACTAGAAAAAAAAATAGAAAAAGAGCAAATTAAAACTCCCCCATTAAACATTAAATTGGAAATCCTGAAAATCAAAGGAGAGATTAACAAAATTGAAATTAATAAAACCATTGGACTAACAACACTAGAAGCTGGCTTTATGAAAAAATAAAATAAATCATTGGTTGTTTTGATTTTTTTTTTGCTGAGGCAATTGGAGTTAAGTGACTTGCCCAGGATCACACAGCTAAGAAGTGTTAAGTGTCTGAGTCAGATTTGAACTCAGATCCTCCTGACTTCAGGGCTGGTGCTCTATCCATTGCACCACCTAGCCTCCCCTGTTGATATGATTTTTAAAAGGAAAGAAGAAAACCAAATTACCAGTAGCAAAAATGAAGGGTGAACTCACCATCAATAAAGAAGAAATTAAAGAATTGTTAGGAGTTGTTTTGTGCAATAATATGGCACTAAATTTGACAATCTAAGAGAAAGGGATGAATATCTGTAAAAATATAAATTTCTCAGATTAACAGAAAAAGAAATAAAATACTTCAATAGCCCAATCTTTGAAAAAGAAATTGAACAACCCATTAATGAACTAAGAAAAACTTTCCATAAACAGATGGATTTAGAAGAGAATTCTACCAAACATTAAAAAAAATGACCCCAATACTACATAAAACTATCTGAAACAATAGGTGAAGGAATCCTACCAAATTTTTTTATGAAACAAATATGGTGCTAATACCCAAACCAAAAAAAGCCAAAACAGAGAAAGAAAATTACAGACGAATTTCCCTAATGGATATTGATGCAAAATTTTTAAATGAAAAACTAGCAAAGACATTATGGCAATATATCACAATAATGATACACTATGACCAGGTGGGATTTATACCAGAAATGCAGGGCTGATTTAATATTAGGAAAATTAATCATATCTATAACAAAACCAACAGAAATCATATGGTTATCTCAAATACATGCAGAAAAAAACCTTTGACAAAACACAACACCCATTTTTATTAAAAACATGAGAGAGCATAGGAATAAATGGAGCTGACCTTAAAATGATAATTACTCTATGTAAAACCTTTAGCAAGCATTATCTGGAATGGGGATAAACTAGAAGCCCTCCCAACAGAATCAGGAGTAAAGCAAATATGCTCATTATGGCCTCTGTTATTTAATATTGTACTAGAAATGTTAGTTATAACAATAAAAGAAGAAAAGAAATGAAAAGAATTAGATAACAAGGATGTGATACTTAGAAAATCTTGTAAAATTAACTTAAAATTACTTGGAATAATTAACAACTTTAGCAAAGTTGCAGGATACAATATAAAACTACATAAATCATCAGCATTTCCATATATCACCAACAAATTCCAGCAGCAAGAGACAAAAAGAGAAATTCCATTCAAAACAAGCATAAAATACTTGGGAATATATCTGCCAAGATAAACCCAGGCACTATATGCACACAAAACTATAAACACCTTTTATGCAAATAAAGTCCAATCCAAACAACTGGAAAAATATTAATTGCTCATAGGTAGGCCAAGTCAATCTAACAAAAATGATTAATTCTATCTAAATTATCCATGCAGTACCATAACAAACTATCAAAAATTATTTTATAAAGCTAGGAAAATAATTTTAAAATTCATCTGCAAGAATAAAAGTTCAAAGATATCAAAGGAATCAATGAGAAAAAAAATATGAAAGAAGGTAATCTAGTCCTACCAGGTCTCAAACTGTATTATAAAGCAGTAATTAGCAAAATAATCTGATACTGGCTAAGAAATAGAATGGTAGGTGGATCAGTGAAATAGATTAGGTACAAATTACATTATAGTGAATAACCATACTAATTTAGTATATGAATAAACTCAGAGATCCAAGCTTTTGAAGCAAAAACTCATTATTTGACTTAACTGCTAGGAAAACATTATGGCAGAAACTAGGTATAGACCAACATTTCACATCATGTGCCAAGGTAATGTCAAAATGGATATTTGATTTACACATAAAGCGTGATACCATAAGCAAATTAAGAGAGCATGAAACTGTTTACATATCAGATTTATGCACAAGGAAAGAATTTAGTACCAAAAAAGAGAGAGCATTACAAAGTGTAAAATAATTTGATTATATAAAATGAAAAAGCTTTTGCACAAACAAAACTAATGCAATCATAATTATAAGGAAAGCAGAAAAGTGGGAGAAAATTTTTGCAACCAGAATCTTTGATAAAGGTCTCATTTCTCAAATATATAGAGAACTGAGTCAAATCTACACAATTACAAGTCATTCCTCAATTGATAAGTGGTCAAAAGATATGATCAGGCAGTTTTTAGACAAACTATCTATAGTCATATGAAAAGTTCTAAATCACTATTGATCAGAGAAATACAAATTCAAACAACTTTGAGGTGCCACTTCACAACTGTCAGAATGGCTAATATGACAAAAAAGAAAAAAATGTTGAATGTTGGAGGGAATGTTGGAAAAGTGGAACACTAATGCACTGTTGGTAAAATTACAAATTGACCCAACCATTCTAGAAAGCAATTTGGAACTATGCCCAAAGAGTTATAAACTGTGCATAACCTTTGATCCAGTAATTTCCCTGCTAGATCTTTATCTTAAAGATATCCCCCCAAAAGGAGAAAAGACCTGTTTGTACAAAATATTCATAACAGTTCTTTTTGTGGTTGCTAAGAATTGTAAATCAAAGAGATGTTCATTAATTGAGGAATGACTAAACAAGCTATGGTATATGATTTTTTTATTTTTTTATTTATTAATACTTTTTATTTGCAAAACATA
>JAJPUD010006764.1:81580-121604 GCA_023553655.1 Myrmecobius fasciatus
GTCTCATAGAAGGAATTTGGTAGTATACCTTCTGTCCCTATTTTTTCAAATAGTTTGTATAGTATTGGAATTAATTGTTCTTTGAATGTTTGGTAGAATTCACATGTAAAACCATCTGGCCCTGAAGATTTTTTCTTAGGGAGTTGATTAATAGCTTGTTCTATTTCTTTTTCTAAAATGGGGCTATTTAAATAATTTATTTCCTCTTCTGTTAACCTGGGCAATCTATATTTTTGTAGATATTCCTCCATTTCATTTAGATTATCGAATTTATTGGCATAAAAAAACATGGTTAGATGCCACGGAGTAGGTGGCAATGTCTTAACCGTATATGTGTTGTAAAGGCCGCTAGGGCCTCTTCCATCCTTATCAAGGGGAGTGCTAACCTTCTCTCCTTTCATACAACACTATGGTATGTGATTATAATGAAATATTATTGTGCTGTAAGAAATGACAAGCACAATGATTTCAAAAAAAACCTGGAAAGACTTATATGTACTGATGCATAGTGAAGTAAACAGAAGCAGGAGAATATTGTACACAATAAAAGCAATTTTGCTCAATGAAGAATTGTAAATGACTTAGTTGTTCTCAGCAATACAATGATCCAAGATAATGCCAAAGGAGTAGAGGAAGCATGCTATCTGCCTCCAAAGAAGGAACTGATATTAATCGAGTTGGACTAAAGCATGCTATTTTTCCCTTTCTTTCATGTTTTTCTTTGAGTCTTCTTGTGCAAAATGATTAATATGGAAATATTTTATATAATTACACATGGGTAACCTATATTGCTTATCATTTCAGGGAGAAGGAGGGAGGAGAGAGACATAGAATTTAGAACTCAAAGCTCTAAATAAAAATGTTAAAAAAATTTTAAAAATAGTTGAGGTGCTTTCTTGGCAGCAAAAAAATGGAAAAAATAATGCTTATTGATTGGAAAATATCTAAATTCAATGTGATCAATGAAGGAATAGATTTGAGGAATTCAGAGAAATATGAGAAGAATTGTACGGACTAAGACAGTGAAATAAGAACAAGAAAGACAATATGCCCTCTGACTAAAACAAAAAGAAAGATGACCCTGTGTATGTAATGACCAGTCTTGACCCCAGAGAAGAGATGGCAAATGCCTTCCCATCCTTGCCTTGGAGAGATGGTGGGATTGTGGTACAGAATGCTACAGGGCATTAGTAATGCTTAAATGTTTTTTTTTTTGTTACAAAGGAAATGAATAATGTGAAATAAGACATCAATAAAACTTTCACCTAAAAAAAAAAAAGGAAATAGGTATTGATGACATAAACCTTTATTCTCAGTTCTGTTAACCATCTGACCAAATCTGTGAACAGAGATCATCAGTGAGGTCAGTCTAAATACCTTACAAACAAGGTGGTCATTATGGTAGCCCTGCTGAGCAATACAAGCCAATTAGAGCAATGATTTCACATTTATCTCAAGGGGGACATTTTATGACCATATGGACCCCATCCACCTTCTTTTCATGTCCTGCTGGGGCTTTAGTCATTGTTTCAGGTCAGGATTGTCTTATCATACATATCACTTCAGAATGTAGTCATATTCATGCACCCAACCACCCCATGTAGCACCAGAGTCTGTCATTCTTATAAAAGATGGTGGAAGAAAGGGAAGAGCATTGGTTATGTTAGTGAAGTCACTAGTGAGTCTATGATGAGGTTTGTCTCCCAGACTAGTGCCAGACAGGGAAATTGGAGACATTACCTTTACTTATGAATAGGAAGGAAAAGATCAGGGAAATCAGCCAACTGTGATGTAACCCAGATAAAATGGTCAGAAAGTAACACAAGGGGAGTAACTAAATAGGAAATTAGTTGAACACTGATACTTTGTAAATTGTAATGATGTGTTATCCTGATCTCTTCAATGGCAGTAAAATAAATTAGAGTACAATAAAAGACTCTGCATGCTGTCTAGAGAGAACCTAAGAAAGGAATTATGAAGGAGTAAAGCTAGGAATGGATATCCAAAGGTGCACTATAAAAAGAACTCCTTTGGTAGAGATATTTGGGTGTTAAGAGAGAAAAATCCCTGGACCCCGACATCCAGAGCCAACATGAACAAGCTGTGAAGAGAAAACACTGGCACTGGAGATAGATCAAGTCCCACACGTGATGTTTACTATTAATGTAGCTTTGGGCACTGAATTCTTCAAGGTAGTGATAAAAATATTATATATGTACTATATATCACATACATAAAGTGATACTTTAAAACCATGCAAACAGATGAAATTCCTTAGAATAGAGCCTTAAAGGGAAAAAAAATGGGTCCTCCAACAGGCCTGAGACTAGTAAGATAGACAGGATATGGCAGAGCATAGCAGGGCAGGTAAGCTATTATGTACCACCCACTCTCCCCTTGATGCTCCCATGCAGTTTTGTTCTTGTAAAAAATGTTGGTGATCTCACTATGTTGTTGCTGTGCCACAGGCTACCTAAAGATAAAGCACATCTTGAAAGTCTGACTCCAGACCTGTGGGTAGAATGTTTTTTGATTAAAAAAAAAAACATACCTTGAACTTGTTTTATTAGCTTGCTAATGGCCCTAGGTAGACCCCAGGGCAAGGGAGATGGTCTGTGATCTATGGCATTGTGTCTGAGGACAAGAATTGTTCTGTTTCAGTCCCAGCTCATTGCCAATAGCAAAGCAACCTAAATTCCATTGCTGTCTGTTGTGGATGATAGACGAGGGGACATTATTATCCAATCCTTTCAAGCTGCCTTAATCTAGACCACCAGGTGGCACAATTATAGCATTGGACTTAAAGAGTTAGGAAGATATCAGTTCAAATCCTATCTCATATACTTATATCCTGGGCAAATAAATCACTTAATGTCTCTCGTTCGTTTTCTCATATATAAAATGAACATCCATATGTTCATTCTGAGATTTTTGTTTTTCTATCAAGAAGTAGATAGCATGCTTCATTATTAGTCGTCTGGAAGTGTGGTTGATCATTCTGCTGATATGAGTTCCTAATTTTTTTTAAAGTTACTAGCCTTTTCAAATATTGTTTTCATTTTATAAAGTTGTTCTCTTGGTTCTCTTCACTCACTGTGCATCAAATCATGCAAGTCTTCTTAGGTTTCTCTGAAACCAGACCCTTTATCATTTTTTACAACAAAATAGTATCTGATCACATTTATATAGCATAATTTATTCATGCATTTCCCTAAATTTAAGGATGTCCCCATGTATTTCCATTCCTTACTATCTCAAAAAAAGTTGTAAATATTTTTGTACCTGCTTAGAATTTATTTTGCTGGAAACTAATTCCTCCCTTAATTTACCTTTCTCTAATTCTCTCTTCTGCCTTGTCCCCTTTCCCTCATATTTCACCTGAATGAAATATAGTTCTGAAACAACTGTTTATATATGTATATTTTCTTCTTTTTTAATCATGTCAGACTGAAATTTAAGTGTCAGCCACTCCACACTCCTCTCCCAAGCCCCTATACCTTGTATGAATGGATGTCCTGATTATATAAGAGTTTTCCTTTATTTTTATTTCCCTCCCTCCCCCTCCACTTTGTATTCCTCTCATTCCTCTCTCTATTATTCTCTTAAGATCATCAAGACAACAGAATCATTCCCAGGCTTTATCTAATTAGGATCCTTCTGTGAGAACCCTGAAAATGATACTATTCAGAACAGGCATATCCTCATCCTCATCCCTCCATAGCTAAAAGTATCTTTATATAGTCTTCCATCATTGTTCATTGATGCTAAGCTTTTTATTTTTCTTTTCATTCTTGAGTTTGAACTTCAAAATTTCTCTGAAACTCTAGTCTTTATATCAAGAATGCTTGGATGTCCTCTATTTCTTGAAGATCTACTCCCCTCCCCCCTCTAGCATTATCCTCATCTTTGCTGGTTAAGTAATTCCTGGCTTGTGAGTGGTGTTGGCTGTGCCTCCCCAGGTCCTAATTTCTTTGTTTCTGGCTGTTGGCAGTCATTTTTCTTTGACGAGGAAATTCTGGATTTTGCCTATGATGTTCTTAGGAGTTTTCATTTTGTATTTCTTTTAGGAGGTAATCAGAGAAACTTTTCTATTTACAATTTACCCTGTGGTTTGAAGAAATCTAGATAGATTTCTATTTTGCTTCTTCTCATTCAGATAGTCCAGTTATTTTTAAATATTTTTCTTCTTGATATATTTTCTAGATCAGTTGTTTTTGCTTTGAGGTACTTTACATTTTTTCTATTTTTTTTATTTGATTTTGATTTAATATTTCCTGTTATTTCATGGAGCCATTGTCTTCTTTTTGATCTATTCTAATATTTAGAGGGGGCAGTTAGGTGGCACAGTTATTAGAGTGCCAACTCTGAAGTCAATAAACTCCTCTTCCTGAATTCAAATTCAGCTTCACATACTTAGTGGTTATATGATCTGGGACAAGTTACTTAATCCCTACTTCCTTAATCCAGTAAAGAAGGATATGGCATACCACTCCAGTGTTTTTGCCAAAAAAGTTCCAGGAAGAGAATAGTTCATGGGGTCTGTGGACACAATTGAACAATAACTCCATCATCTTGGTTATGTTTTCCCAATGTAATTTTTTTCCAATTACATGTAAAAACTTTTTTTTTTTTTTTTGCTTTTTTGCTGAGGCAATTGGAGTTAAGTGACTTGCCCAGGGTCACACAGCTATGAAGTGTTAAGTGTCTGAGATCAAATTTGAATTTAGGACTTCCTGACTTCAGGGCTGGTACTCTATCCTAGCTGCCCCAAAACACTCATTTTTTATAAGATTTTGCGTTCTAAATTTTTTCCCTTCTCCCTTATCTTCCCCTCCCCCCAAGATGGCAAACAATCTAATATAGGTTATACATGTGTAATCATGTAAAACACCAATATTACTTTTAAAAAATTTCTGTTGTTTTTTGCTTCTTCCCCAAATTGAACTCATTCTGAACCTTAGTACTCCAGAAAATATTCTTATAGAACCATGCCATGCTTTGATATTTCCAATTGTTCCACTATTACATATTTTTTCTTATGTCTTCTGTACATATCTTTTTTTAAGTATACAGAACAACTTCTCCCTTTCCTGGTTTTCAACATTATTGTGTTTGTGCCATCATTGTGGAGAATTCGCTAGCTGACTTCCCTTGGATCTTAGGTCCTAGGATCCTTCTTATTCTTTCCTGATCCTTTTAAATCTTACTCCATCAGTCTCAGAGTCAGACTAACTTTTTCTTTTCTTCTCTAGTATACTTTCTAAGATGGCATAATAATTTTCCTGGGGGTTCCTGGGAGTTCTGTTTTTATCCCTAGTTCTCTTTCTTAGTGAGAATCCCATCCAGAATAGAACTCTCCTTGTTGAACTGCACTTTTTGAAGGATGAAAACTAAGGCTGAAGAAGAAACTAATCACTGTTCTGCTTTGTCCAGAAAAAGAGGACCAGCAGGTATCCAGGTAATCTTCCATACCTATTAGGTCATACTTCTAGTCCAGCCTTGTGTTTGGTTTGTCTAAGTCTTCTTTCATTTCCTTTTTCCTATCTAGGAGGTCTCTAGTAATATTTGATACCAACATTGTTTTAGCCTATCTCCATTTATATTTACCCATATTTTTTTTAAATTAGGCATCCTCGCTTTGTTTCTTAGATATCCTCATACAAATATCTTTTTTAAAATATAATATTACTTTCCCCTTTCCTTTTATTTACCCTGTTATTGTTTTTTCTTTCAAAAGATATTGCCATAAATATGGGGCTTTGTCCTAGAACACTAAATTTAGAAGGCACTAAAAAGTTGCATGAAACATAGATAGCGGAGTTGACAAGACCAAGAAAGTCTCCAGTGTTGATGACTTTGCTGCATATTAGTACTCCAAGGGACTTGAGAAGGGCCCGTATGGTGGGAGAGGAAGAGAGAAGAGGTCTGATGGCTTTCCTGACATACAAATGTTATTGTTCTCTTCTCCTCCCCAGCCCACACATGCCAATGAAATTAGGCAGCCATCTCTCTCTCTTCTTCCTTCCCTCCTTCCCTCTCTCTTCTCTTTCTCTTTCTCTTTCTCTTTCTCTTCCTCTTCCTCTCTCCCTCTCCCTCCCTCTCTCTCTCTCTCTCTCTCTCTCTCTCTCTCTCTCTCTCTCTCTCTCTGTGTCTTTTTCCATGTGGATAGTGGGTGAGGTCTGGCCTCATGAAAGCAAGTCAGCTTCTTTCAGCCTCAATTTCCTCATCTGTAAAGTAGGAATAATAATAACAGCATCTATTTCAGATGCTGTTATTTTGAGGGGATATCCAATGAGATAATATTTAGGAAGTGTTTTTCAAACTTTATTGATACAACATAAATATTAGAGTAATAGTCTCATTGTGAACATAAATATTAGAGCAATAGTCTCATTGTGGGTCTTCATTTGGGAGAGAGGGAAGAGCCTTCTTTTTAAAAGAATAGATCAGTTTTGACTGGAGTGTCCAATTAATTAAGGAACAGAAAACTTTGAGTTCAAGACAATCATATGGCCTATCTTATTTTGGTGGGAGCTGAGTTAGGCAAGAGGAACATTAGTTCAGTCATTTTTCAGTAGTGTCAGACTCATTTTGACCATGTTTTGAGGTTTTCTTGGCAAGATACTGGAGTTCTTTGCCATTTCCTTTTCCAGCTCATTTTACAGATGAGGAAACTAAGAGCAAATAGGTTTAAGTGACTTGCCCAGAGTCACATAGCTACTAAATATCTGAGGTTGGACTTGAACTTGAAAGATGAATCTTCCTGACCTAGGGCTGGTACTCAGTGTCAATTTAATTGTGGGAAGAAGAAACTAAGCAAATCAATTATTTAGTGTCATATAGGCCAAGAAATGTGAAGCCATGTGGTATTGAAACCAAAAAGATCTGGATTCAAATCTTGTCTTTGATATGAATTGGTCCTATGACACTGAGAGTCATGTAAGTCCTCAGACAGCCAAGTCATAAAGTTAAGGCTGAATTACAAAGTTAATCTGTACGGTATCAGTTTCTTCAGTTGAGAGTTTCTTTTGCCAATGATCCAGTCCCTATCTCCACAGAACAAGAAAGGGGGTGATTTATTTGAATTTTTCTTTTTTTTCAACTAGCCACAGACTTTTTGGGCCAGGTTTTCCACTGGCTTCCAACATATGACCAAAGGATACCTTGTAGGTAGCATATAACTCTAATAGCATACATTTGTGTTGCATTTTAAGGTTTCCTAAATGCTTTTCTCACAACCACTTTGTAAAGTAAAGCAGTGTAAATATTGCTCCCATTTAGCAGGTGAGGAAATGGACTTGGAGAAATTATGTAATTTGGCCACTTTGTCACAGCTGGTTAGTTAATTCAAGGTGGAATTCAGGTTCAGGATTTCTAACTCTATATTCCATAATATTGAGTCTCATTACATAAATAGATGAATAAAGCATTTATTAAGCATTTACTTTGTACTGGGCATTTTGTTGAGCACTGATACAAGCAAAACAGAAGAGTCTTACATTTTAATGGATGAAGATAATAGCTAAAAGGGAACTGAAAAGTAAAGGTGGGGAGTGGGAGTACGGATTCAGAGGCAAAGTGAACAAGTCCAGAGACTCAGAAGACAAACAGGGAGAGAAATGGGCTGGCCAGGGCACTATCTCACCCAAATGGAAGTTCCAGACAGAAACTCATCTCCTGAAGGAAGGTACTACAAGGGCAAAGGCTTCTCCAGTGGAGATGGAAAAATCTGTATAATTAGGAGAACCTGGAAAATCTAAGTTCAAATCCAGCTTCAGATACTAGCTGTGTGACCCTGAGCAAATCACTTAATACTGTTTCCCCTCAGTTTTCTCATTTGTAAAAAAATCTGGAGGCTGGAAAGAAATGACTTTTAGCAAATCTCTTCAGCTTTGATCCCACCCTCTCACAGAAATATCAAATCATTCCCCCTTACAGGTGGGGTCCTCTTTAAATATAAAGGATGATAAGAGATATCTTAGTGGGATGCTAGCTGTTTATTGGAGGAGAGGAGGAGATAATTGAGTTGTGAGGTAAGCTGCATAAAGTCTTCTGCTTCTCTCTCTCTTCCAGGGTCACCAAAGTCCCAAGGGGAATATGAAAGTCAGAATGCTTGGTGATGATGACCTGGAAGACACATATGACCTTGGCATTTTCAATGTCTGACCAAATTCTAAGTTTCAACCATCTTCATGTCAATTAGGACAAATTGTTCTCATTTGTCCATTCCATTAAGGGGAGTCTTCACATGCTTGGGGTAGACACCTCCTATCTCAGCAATGGGTTTGAAGTTTATTGGGTTATCCTTGACCTCCTTTAGCTCTGTCTGCTGAGCCAGTTCTACCAGGCAGTAGTTGCTATTTATGTGATGATAGCTTCTTAGAGCCACAGTTGAGAGTTGGGTAACAGGTAGACAGGAAAGGTAGATGAGCAGCCCAGAAAAAGGTTCATCAAACCCTCATCCCAGACATACTAGTCTTCCTTGAACACTCCATACATTCCTGTCCTATTTTATACCCTTTTATTTGTTTGTCTCTCCCCTTAGAGTGAAAGCACAGACTGATTTTTATCTATTTTTTCATCCCTGTCATTTAGCCTGGTATCTAATAGACACTTAATAAATGCTTATTGACTGACTTATCTGTAAAACAAAGATAATAATAGCATCTACTCCCAGAATTGTTGTGATCAGATAAGGTGATTTTTAAATTCTGCAAAACTTTAAGCCCTATATAAATACTATTATTATTATAGTTATTATTCTTGAAAGAAAAGATCCCTTCTATACAATCTTCAGCCAATGGCTATCCAGTCTCTTCTTAAAGACTTTCAGGGACAGAAACTTCATTATATAGGAAGAAGCACAATCTACTTTTGATTGTCTTGTTGTAGGAAAGTTTCTCCCTATATTTAGTTAAAATCTACATTGAGAGTAAAAGAAATAGGGAAAAAACACCAAATGAAGCTACTTCTATTTATATCTCCTTTTTAAAAAAAAATCTTATTTTGTTTATTTGTCTCCTACTTAAGCTTAAAGTTCAGTCTCTTGGGAAGGACAACAAAAGACCATCTTAAGAAAAGAGAAAGTGAAAGTTGTTCTGGGGGAACAATCACTCAAAATTACAAAAAAATAACAAATAGAAAAAAAATAACAAATAGCTTCAATGAAGAGCCTGAGGATTCAGATAGAAGCTTTGAATTTGAATTTGATGGGGGAGAGAGGGATGCTCCAATAGTTATCTTTAATTAAATTAAATTTGATTTTCAAATCAAATTTCTGTGACTTTGTTAAGTTCGATCAATTTTATATAGTTTGCAGTAAATGGGTAATGGTACAATGGAAAAAGCACTGAACTTGACAACCAAAAGATAATTTAGACATTGGCTTATATATAACTTGTATGGCCTAAATTGGGCAGCTGGGTGATTTAATGGATAGAGCTTTGGGCTTGAAATCTGGAAGACTCATCTTCCTGAATTCAAATCCAGTCTCAGACATTTATTAGAAGTCACTTCACTTTGCCTCAGTTTCCTTATCTGTAAAATGAGCTGGAGAAGGAAATGTCAAACCACTCCAGTATCTGGAATACACCAAATGGAGTCACAAAGATTCTGGAACAACAGTAACAATGGCTTTGGCTAAACTAGTCTTAGTTTTCTCATCTGTAAAAAAGGGGAATGACTGACAGGGTGGTGATTGTGAGGATCAAATGAGACAAGCCTAAAAAAGAAAGAATTTACAAATTACTCAGTTGCTACATACAATTTAGATTATAATTATCAATTGTGATGTAAGTATAAACTATTAGATTTCAAAAATACACTCCTTGAAAATGTGATGGTGTACTTTTTTCCCCAAATAATTCAGACCAAGTCAAATCTTACCTAAAAAGATTTTATTGAGCCATGATCATAAAATTTTTAAAAATGATCTAATGAGGAGAAAATGGACAATGCACTGGTCTTAGAGTCCAAAAGGCTTAAGTTTTAATCCTTTCTTGATATTTATTAGCTGTGCTGGCTGAGTCACTTGACCTCTTTCTCTGAGTAGCAATTTCCTATCTGTAAAATGAAGAGTTTAGACCACAAGACTTTTAAAATTACTTTCAAGTCTAACTCTAAATGGTCCTTGAATCCCTTGACTTCTCTGAATCTGTAAAACAAGACAGTTAGCCTATGATATAAAGACCTTACTCTAACATTCTAGGTGTTACTTATTCACTCTGTGAGATGTTGAGGCTGAACAAATCGATCTGAGAATCATACACATAGAGATGATATCTGAATCCATAGGAGCTGATAAGATCACCAAGCAAGCATAGCAGTAACCCTAACAGGATTAGGGAAGCTGGGAAGAAAGAAAAGATTTGGGGAAAAGATAATGAATTCAATTTTGGATGGTATGACTTTAAATTTTGTCTTGTTTCTTTAACAAAACAGAAGCAGGAGCCACAGCTTGTACCTGTATTCTGAGACCAGTGCTCAGTCCATTGTCTGGTACATAATATGAGAAGATATGTGATTTAAAGAAATGAAGACATGAGTTTGATTCTAGCTTCAGTTCCTTTCGAAACCTGGGCAAGCCAGTTAACCTCAAATTCCTTATCTATAAAATGGGCATGATAATATGTCTCTCATTTCTGTGCTAGAGAAACTGTTTCCCTTCCAGCATTAAATAATGTTTTGCTCAAGTATTTAGTATTTCCATGATTGTACTGAGGAAGCACAAGGTTCTGAGAGAGCAATTTAGAACATGAAAAACTCACAAAGGTTTCTCAAAGAAGTTCTTTATTTCATGAAGGAATATGGACTAATCAAAAGTAGGTTTTTAGCAGGGGTTGTGAATGAAGAGACACTTCTTAAAGTTTGGAGGTAGGAAGGGAAAAGGGAAATGAAAGTAAAATCTAAAGAGTTAAGGAGGAGTTAGGGAGAATCCTAGTAAAGAGCAAATTCACATGCACATTAGGTCTATATCAACAAGGATATGATGGGATTCCAGAAACAATGATATGCTAATTTATGGTAAATAAGGGTGTCTTCCTCAGAAAGGTTCTTGTCAGTCTTTCCCCTTAGAGTGAGAGCACAGACTGATTTTTGCCTATTTTTTCATCCCTAGTACTTAGCCTGGCAAGAAACACTTAATAAATGCTTATTGACTGACTCTGTAAAACAAAGATAATAATAGCATCTTCTTCCCAGAATTATTGTGAAGATCAAATAAGATGATTTTTATAAAGCTTTTTTTTTTTTAAATAAAGTATGCTCTAGTGTGCCAGCTCATGGGAAGAAAGAGTCCCTTACAGATTTGGTGGGTTGGGCAAGCATTGGTCCCAGGATTATGGCCTCC
This sequence comes from Myrmecobius fasciatus, assembly GCA_023553655.1. Taxonomy (NCBI): domain Eukaryota; kingdom Metazoa; phylum Chordata; class Mammalia; order Dasyuromorphia; family Myrmecobiidae; genus Myrmecobius; species Myrmecobius fasciatus. The sequence goes on from JAJPUD010006764.1 coordinate 92,928, forward strand.
TGTTTGTGTGAGATAATGATAATGGGAATCGGGTAGGCTCTGTGGGAATATTGGAGTTCACATCAATACTCTACCTGAAGGTGTATTACCCAAAGAAATATTAATTTTCATCCCTGAAACCTCATAAGATATCTTGGGGTTTAAGGGCTAGATTTCTTTCCTACGGATCATGCTTTAAATTCAAATCACTCTAGTTCTCTCTCATTGATTGACCAATAATATGTCCCAATTCTTACTTGGTCATTTTTTGGTCCCTAATGGCTCTGAGTGAACATAAATAACATTTGTTTCTCTATTGGCCAGAAACTCTGAGGGTCTTTGAAGCCATCCCTTATTGATTTTTTTTTTTTTGACTAGATAATTCTTTGTCTCATTTCTTACCTAGCCTTAATCACTGAATAGGTGTTGCCTTGCTTAAACTGAGACCTATTAAAAACATTAACTTAAACAGGCCAAAGTCTCCCACTGCATCCAGGGTCATCTCCAGTCATCCTGATCTATATCTTGCCACTGGACCCAGATGTCTTTGGAGGAAAAATTAAGGCTGGTGACTTTGCACAGCTCTCCCTCCCTTAAATCCAATTCATGTGCTTGTCATGGAAGCAACTCTCTGAAGTCATGGTCCTTTTCAACAAACAAATGACAACAACAGTACTTCCATAAATCTGTGGTGATACTAATATGACTGTTTCCTCAACTGATAAAGATGGCAAGCCCTCCAGCAGCTTTTATCACAGTAGGTGCTTAATGAATGATTATTGAATTGAAATGGGGAAAGCATTTTGTAAAACTATAAAATGTTATTTAAATGTAAGCTGAAAGAAATTATAACAGGTTCTTAGAGATAGCTGGAACTTGAAGGGACTTTAAAGAATACCTAATCTAATACACATTTTACAGATGAAGAAACCAAGGCTACTGACTTGTCCTTGTTGTAAGCTAGAGTCAGGACTAGAGATGAAGCCCTTCTAAGACATTAGAAGTCTACTTCCCAGCTTATTTCACTGACTGAACACTTACCCCATCAAGAAAATCCATTTTTAACTAAATTTCTGAACGGCCACTAAGTGGTGCTATAATGTGTAGAATGCTGTATCTGTAATTAGATTCATTTTCCTGAGTTCAAACCTGACCCTCAGACACTTACTAGCTGTGTGAACCTGGGCAAATCATTTAACCCTGTTTGCCTCAATTTCCTCATATGTAAAATAAGCTGGAAAAAGAAATGGCAAACCACTCCAGTATTTTTTCCAAGAAGACTCTAAATGGGATCACAAAAAGTCAGATAGTACTGGAAAAATGGTTGAAAAAATAACTAATTTGCTATACCTCAGAGCTAAGAGTAGAAAATGCCTAGCATTTATAATAAGAAAAGCAGCATGTTATAGGAAATGAATTCTGCATTTGAACTTGAGATCTGTATTCAAATCTTGACTGCCACTTTCTAGCTTTGTGATCATGTGCTAGTAATCTCACCAATCTGTTCCTCTGTCACCTTATCTTAAAATTGGGTATATGGGATAATACTTGCATTATTGTCTTCACAAGGTTGTTTAGAAGAAAAGCAATCAATGTGTTCAATCTCTATATTAGTATGAGATATTATTGTTCCCTGGCTAAAGAGAAAGAAAGAAAGAGAGAAAGAGATGTGAGGATATACTGTAATTCTGTTGCCCTTTTTGGCAAGTGAATGTGAAGTATGGAAAAATTCATTTTTTTGCAAAGCAAAATGTCATGGATTTCATTTCAAATCCACCCTCAGCCCTTTGGTATTTTACTGTCTTTATCCTTGACTGTCTGTGATTCCCATGTTTCAAAGAGAGAATTTTAAAGGTTCGCAAAGCTCCAAAGATTTCAAATGGCTCTTCTAAAAGTACTTTGATGATTTAAATGAAAGCACATGAATTAAATTTCTCTTAAATTACGCTGAGTTTTAAGCCTAAGAGAAAATGTCTTTGGAAAGATGCATTTGGGGTTTGTTGTGTGTGTGTTAAAAAAAAGTTAATCCTAACATATTTAGGTCATGAGTAGGAGGAAGGGATAAAATTTAAAACTCAGCTAACAAATTGTATATATAGCTGCTTTCTATTATCCTCCAACCCCATTCCCTTCCCTCTTTGCAAAAGAACAGATTCTTCTTGGATCAATTGGTGGCCAATGGTTACAACCATCTCCTGCCTTGGGCAAAATGTTCTGCCAGATCCACAATGAACCCCACCTCCCCTCATCTTGTTCCCACTTCATTGAAACTTTAAGGTCTATAATGCACCTCCCCCACAACAACTTTTCAAGTCAGGTAATGGATGTAATATTTATTTTCTTTATTATAATTGAAGATAGTGCAACTCAGAGACCTAAGCAACTTGCCCACACTCACACAGCTATGTGTTAGAGCTGAGAAACAATCAAAAGTCTCCTTTTTCTAAATTAGGATCATCTCCTGTGGTTGCATCTCAATATCATTTGTCTGAGTTCCACAGAAAAATCAGAAAATCTCCAGGAATAAGATTTGTATTAGTTCTTATTATGTGCCAAGTTTGTTGTTCAATCATTCTCAATCACATCCAATTCTTCATGACTCCATTTGTAGTTTACTTGGCAAAGATGCTGGAGTAGTTTACTATTTCCTTCTCTAGCTCATTTTTTACAGAGGGGGGAACTGAGGCAATCAGGTTTAAGTGACTTCCAGAGTCACACAGTAAGTATCTGAGGTCAGATTTGAACTTAAAAAGATGAGTCTCCTGACTCCACACCCAGTGCTCTATCCACTGGGCCATGTAGATGTCTCATGTATCAGGAACATGTGTGCTGAGCATTAGGAAAGCAAAAGGAGGCAAAAGACAATCCCTGGCCTCAAGAGGCTCATAGTCTATTGGGAGAAACAAGCAAATAAATATGTATAAAATGAGCTGTATACAGGAAATGATTATAAGTAGGAAGGCAGCAAAATTAAAACATGTTAGGAAAGCCTTCCTTTAGAAGGTGAAATTGTACTTGGGGCTTGAAGAAAGTCAATAGGTGGACATAACAACATTACAAACTTGGGAAATTGCCAGAGAAAATGTCCAGAGCTGAGAGGTGGACTGTCTTATTTAGGAGGTCAGTGTTTCTAGACGGAAGAGCAGAAGGCAATGTCATTTCAAAATTAGGGGAGGTTGAAAGTGTTGAAGGAGATCAGTGATAACACTTTCTGGGACCAGAGACCTAGATTTGTGTTTTTGCTCTGTGTCTAAAGGAGATCAGCTAGAAGCTAGTCACCCATAATTGTGTGTCATAAGAGGAAAGTCTGAGTCCTGTCCTGCCCAGTTAGTGAATTAATTCAATTCACTACACCAGATATTTGTGCATCTATTCTGAACTATGAATTGTACTAGAAATGAGGAGATTGCAAAGATGAACAGAGCACTGGCTTCTGTCCTCATGCAGCTTACATGGGGGAGCAGGATAAGAGACATATACAAGCTAGGTATAGTACAAAACAATCTATCAACAATCATTTATTTAGCAGTTGCACAGTAGAAAAGACAAAACAGTTCCTTCCCTCAGGGAGTTTACATTCTAAATGGAGTGGTATCTCTCTCTCTCTTTACATATATATATATATATATATACACACATATACATACATATGTATATGTATATATATATTACATATAATATATATATGTCAAGTACTTACAAGATAAATATAAAATACATGGAGGGCAATCTCATAGGGGAAAGGAGAAAGAGACATGTATTCCTTAAGCTGCTACAATGTGCCAAGTACTGTGCTAAGCGATCTACAAATATTACTACATTTGGCAAGACATTAACAGCCTGGGAGGACCTGGAACGGCTCCTCCAGGAGGTGGAACCTGGGCTTGGTATTAAAGGAAGATGCATTAGCTTCTGCTCCCTCACTAGAAAGCTGTGATTTAAGCAATCAATAGTACTTTTTGTCTAACACCCAGGCCAGCCAGCTTTCATCCTAGACTCAGAAGTGCTTCCAGATTCTAGCCCCATGACACACAAACTCTCAAAGTGCAAACTCTTGATTTAACTGAAGCCAGAGATTAGATGCATGATGTGTGATAGCATTTGGGCATGGGGGGAAGGAAAGAGGGAGGGATTGAACTGAAACAAAACAAAATGAAATAAACCCCTCCATTGCCTTAATCTCTCACTATTACTGAAATGGAGAGCAAGGCAGGGATTACTGCAGCTATAAATCAGCTTGGTGTTTGGGATAATCTACTGCATTTTTCAAGGGTTGTTCTCTCCATTTGGCATTCTCGTAACTGCTGGGTTGGCACAAAGTTGGCTATCCATCTCTCCCATCCGCCTTCGCTCCCTTCCTTTTCCTTCCTAATATTTTATACATCCAACAGTTTGAATTCAGAGGGCATTCCGGCTTGTAAATGCTCTGAAGATTCATCTTTATGGACGAACAGCCAAGCGCTGGAGAGCTCCAGCTTCTGAGAAGATGAAAAGCCGTTCGATTCTGTGTATTAGGCTGCTAGCAGAGTGCTTCCGCTGCAGGGGTGTTACCACGGAGGGGATAACCACATCCCCAGGGAGGAGAGGAAGGCGAGCCAAAGTGAGATTCTGAACAGTGGTTGTCCTTTCACCTCATTTCCTGAGAAGATGCTCCCAACTGCGCTTCCTGGATCTTGCCAGCATCCTGCGGAACCCATTAGGATCCCTATGGCAGGCTCTGAGCAATCAGTTTGAGGGGGGAGAAGGAGAGGAAGGGAGAGCTTTTATTCCACCCAGCTGGCCATTTTTGCCCCCCCCCACTGGTCTTATGGAAGGGGAGTTGGGTCAAATGGCTAAAGGACCCTTCTTTGGGGGGTGGGCCACGCCCATGTGAACGGGAAATAAAAACCAGCCTTGCAGTTTCATTTGCTTTAAAGCAGAGCACTTGGTAATAAATGTCCGTTGCAAATGTGCTGAGCAAACACCTCAGCATTCATCAATATGCGGGAGCTGTTTATTGCCTCATAAACTTGGAAGCAAGTGATATTGTCTCTTAAATCAATGGCTGTATGGACATCCTTGGCACCGCTGGAGAATAGTACATCCAAGAAGGCACGTTGGGCTTGAAATTAATGGCTGAAGCAGTGAGGGAAAGGTGCTTAGTCACTGCTGGAAGGATTTGGAGTGGCTCCAAAGGAGGACAGTCACCTTAGTATGGATCTGTGTCAAGATGATGGGGACATTGGTTTAGCTTGGAAGGGGAGGGGGGACTCCATCTCAGGCCAGAGCTTAGAGGAGAACAAATTTTTAAACTACCTGGATTTTGAGTGTAAATAAGTGCTTAAGGAGAGGGAGCTGCTGGGAGGCTCAGTGGATAGAACACTGGTCCTGGAGTGAGGGGACCTGAGCTCAAATGCCACCAGTCACTTGACATTTGCTAGCTGTGTGATCCTGGGCAAGTCTTCTCTCCCTATCCCCCCCCCAAAAAAAAGAGATGGATAGGAGCCCACATCTAGAAAGGGAAGGGTTCATTTTGATATATTTTACAAGTGGGGAAACTGAGGCGACCCAGGGAGATTGTGTGACTTGCTAGTGTTGCATAGACAACAATGGTCAGAGGTTAGATTCACTCTGTTTCACTGACCCAATAGCCAGCAATTGGTTCAATGTACCATATTGCTTGATGAATAACAGAGTATGAAATCATCTGACCATTCAGCTGCCTGATATGTACAGGAGAGGAAAGAACAGTGGATTTGGAGGATCAGCCCTGGTTCTCTTAGTTAGTGATTCCATGACTTTGGACAACTCATTAAACTTAAAACTTCAGTTTCCTCATCTGTAAAATTAGGGAATTAGACTGGATTATCTCTAAGGGTCTTCTTGGTTCTGATATTCTGTGACTGTGGAGAAAGGGGAGAGAGGCCATTTATTCAAGATGACCCAGTTTACTGAGATAGTGGGAGAAAAATGAGCAAAATAAGAGTTTGTGGTATGACTGAAACTTCACAGAAATGGCTTCTTCAAGACACAAGATTCAACAAGCCCTATTGGGATGACTTCTTAGACAACAGTAAAATTGACTTATTGTTTGAATATTTTCAGTCATTCCCCACTTTTCGTGAACCCATCTGGGGTTGTCTTGGCAAAGACTCTGGTGTAGTTTGCCATTTCCTTCTCTGGCTTATTTTTACAGATGAGGAAACTGAGGCAAACAGGACAAAGTGACTTGCCCCAAATTACACAGCTAGGAAGTATCTGAGGCTGAATTTGAATGAAGGTTTTCCTAACAGCAGGCCCTGAGTTCTATGCACTATTAGTGGCCTAGAATTGACTAGCTCTACCCAGCATGAGAGACATTGCCTAAAGAAGTAGCTTATTGATAAAGTCCTTATATTCTATCTCTTATTAATTATTGTAGTCTCACTGGCTTTCTCTGTCCTGTATTTCATAAGCATATTTTTTCTTACTTCATAAGGGAATGTTTTTTTAAAAGTATTCCTACAGTGGCCTAATTCAAAGTTTTACATTCAAATTATTCAATTTCTCTGAGAACACACTAAGCATCTGAACTATGGATAGAAAATGCCCTTTTTATATGCTTCAGTAAGTCCAAAACAGCTTAAAGGATTTTCTTTGAGGTTTCCAAAAAATAATTCATTTCTGAATCAAGAAAAAAAATATGACAAATTCCCCATCACAAGCAATGCTTTAAGGGAGTAATAGCTTATTTGCCTGTAAAAATGAGAGGCTTTATAGGAATGACAACCTAAACTGTAAGGGTTACTTCCTCAAGACCAGATGTAGATGTCAAGGGTGTTTTCCTTGTGCATAATGTCTAGAGATGTGGAGCACTAGTCAGAGGCAATGTGGTATAGGTGAAAGAATAGTGATTTTGATCTAAGAAAGTCTGGGTTTAAATGTCATCAATGATACTTGTGGCGTAGGTGAGTTTGGGTAATCACATAGTTCTCTAGGTTTCATATTCCTTCTCCCCAAAATGAAGAGTTTAGACAAAGTAGTTCTTGAGCTCCTTTCTAGATCTTTGATGTCCAGATTCTAGGGTTTCTCTTTGATAATATGGATATGCTTTCTGGAAGAACAAGAATAAACCTCTCCCCAAACAAAATGTTTCTTCTTAGGCCCATTTTAAAGTATTCTAGAGTTACTATTATTTGTTTTTTTATCACTGAATATAAAATGAAAACTCTTTTGGGACTAGTTGTTGTGACAGTTTGAAAACAGCTAATAGAAACCTTCTTAAGCTTTAAAGATGGCCCCAAGGGCTTCTTTTCTTTTTTTTTCTCCCTGGTTGTGATAGAGGAGAGATTCTGGATTGGAAGAAATTTCTATTACCTGCCTCAGAAATGGGAATTAGAGTCCATGGTGGAGTTTGTGATTAGTTGAATCAACTCACCAGTGCAGCTTCAAAAAATCTCTAGGACTCAGGCCAGAAATGGATTGACACATTGGTATCTTCCTCACCCCTGACCCGAAGGAGGGAGTGACTTTGTCCATTAATTCTATTTAATTCTGAAGTGAATGTAGTTGGGGGAATGTCGTCTAACAACTCTTTAAGTCTGAGCCCACTCTTCCCAGGGAGGTGTTATAAAGGAGAGAATGGCTCCCCTAATTTGGAGAAATGTATTGTATTTTATACTGTCTTCGTAAATATCCCTATTGAAAAGCTACTTTTCTGTTTCTAACATTGAGTTCTGCTGTTGAATTATTTTCTAAAAATCCTTACAAGATATAACAAGCTAAATAATGGCTATTTACTCATTAAGCTCAAAACTCTCCAGCTATGACTATAAAAGTATCAAAAATCTGGGAACTATTTACTGTTCCTGAAGTGTGATTCTTTCTGGAACACATGAAACTTGACTTTGGTTCAATTATTTGTAGCACAGTGGATAGAGTGCCAGCTCTGGATTCAGATTGACTGTATGATCTTGGGCAAGTCATGTAACTCTTTGCCTCAGTTTCCTCATCTGTAAAGTGAGCCAAAGAAGCAAGTAATAAATCACTCCAGGATCTTTGCCAAGAAAACCCCAAATGGGGTCATAAAGAATCGGACAAGTGAAGAGACTTAACAATTGACTGTGAGTAGAGAGAAAAATCTACAACTTTTTTTGGGGGGGGGAAAGAAAACATGCTTGTTGGGGTATAAGCAATCTTTTTTTTTTTTGATAGCTGACACCTAGTTCTGAGTAAAAAATTTACCCTAATTCTCCTAAGGCATATAGAGGAAAACTCTCATTGTTGGGAAGTTCTTTAAATAAACTTGTGTGCTAGTAATCTGAAGACATGTGATCTAGTCCTAGCTCAGCAACTAATTAGCTAAGTAACCATGGCCATGTCAAACTTCCCTGGTTTGAATTTCCCTTGTTTATAAAAGAGGGGAGTTGAGGTGACTGACCTTTCAGAATCTTTCCATCTATAAGATTTGATTGGAGGAGGGTTTTTTAAAATGAACCCAAACTAATCTAATGTTGCATTTCTCAGTTTTTAGTTTGCCCCTTAGTTTTCAGGAGATCAAGACCCCAAAGGGAAACAAAGTAGCCCTTATCAATGAAGGAATGGTCATGGTACATGACTGTAATGGAATATTACTGTATCGTAAGAAACAATGGAAAGGAAGAATTCAAAGAAATATGAGAAGACTTCTACAAACTGATGTAGAATGAAATAAACAGAATTAAGAAAGCAACATAAATGCTGACTATAACAACATAGATGAAAAGAATGGCAACAACTAAAACAATGAAAACTGAATGCTGTGTGAGTATAATGTCCAAATTTGTCTCTAAAAATAGAGGAGAAAAAGAACCTTCCTTCCTTCTTTGCAAGCTAGGGAGTGACAGGGGGAAGAAGAGATTTTGCATATGGACAATGTCAAACTTGTTTGATATGTTGGTTAGTTTTGTGAACTACTTTTAGCACACACCCCCCCTTTTTTTTTTTTTTACAAGGAATAGTTCTCTGAGAAGGTGTAGATAAAAGGTGCTTTTGGAAATGAAACTGATGCAAAAACAAAAGATCTCAACACAATTTTTTTCAATGAAAAGACTCCATAGATCCCTTGATTCATCTATTCCTGCTCAGCACCTCTCCCCCTACTCAATCCTCTCTAGAGTTCATGGGAACAAACTGCTTTTGAAAAGACACCAATAAGGTAAAATGTCTGGTTTTTATTAAATAGTATGCCAATTCAATCCATAAATTAAAATATAGATACTGTCATCTTATAAATATTAATATGACCTCAGATCTAGATGGATACCACCTGGAAAACCATTATAAACATATCTCTCTCTCTCTCTCTGCTTTCACTGAGACTACTGTATGAGAATTTTTTCTTTTATGCTTCTCAGTGCTTTTAAGCAGGAATTAAATGCTTTCTGGCCTGGTGATTGGAAAATCTTTATAGCATATCATTTGTCCAGAGAAGCACCAAAATGAAATACTTCCAAAAATGGGCTTGGAATCCGAAGTCCTGAGTTAAAATCCTGCTTTGGATACTTAGGAGTTACATGATCAGAGAAAAGTAATCCACTTTTCCGAGCCTCAGTTTCCTCCTTTGTAAAATGGTGGGGAAAGGGGTTGGATTAGATGGTCTCTGAGGTCTGTTTGTTCTCAAACTCTGGTCCTGGGATCCATTTCCATCTCACTTAGTGTCCTAACCATTTTCCCAAAGTGGCTGATTCTCAAACCTAAATGAGCTTTTTCTCAAAGCAACTAAAAGGGCAGACCTTCAGAACGGGATGGAACTTAGCAACTGAGCGGCAGCAGATGACTCGCTCCTAGAGCTTGGGCCAAAGCTGACAAATGGCATATCCAAGAATATGTTTTTCACGCCACAGGAGTGATCTTCCATGACTTCAGTCAGAGTACACAGTTACTCCCTGTGTATAAAGCTGGCAACAACCTAACCCTGCTACCTGAAGCCTGCTGTGAGCCTAGGACTGTTCCAGCAATGCCAGGGAGGCAGCTTGAGCTATATATAGATTCACCCATCTCTGGAATCCGGGGGGAGGCTCTCTTCCATGCCATCCTTCTTGGGCACCCAGCCATTCTTCAGGGAAACCTGGCTAGCTACTCACAACCCACCTTTGATTGGCTTCTCCTACATCTGGCTCTTCCTACAAATGGGGGTGGGTGAGGAGGGAAGGCCCCGCTGAAGAGTTTCCTCTCCCTTAAAAAAAAAGGGGGGGGCTCTGACATCATTCAGTACGCAGGGAGCTGCAGGGGCCAGAGATGGATCAGTGCATCTGCAGCCCAATCACAAATCCAGTGATTTTGGTCATAGCCACGAGGTCCTTCCCAGTTAAACATAATCTCCAGTGTGTGCCAAGCTCCGACTCCTGCCAGCCTCAGCTGCCTAGTGATGCTCACATGGAGCAGTGCCGTTTGCTAGGAGAGCTCTGCTTTTCATGGCTGATCAGAGCAGCATTGTGAAGCACACACCAATGTTGGAAGGCTTTCAAGGGTCGTTGTGATCGTATTATCATAAGCTACAGGGCTGAAGGAGATGCAAGAAGTTTCTTTGCTCCTAGCTAGAGATTGCTGGGAGCTGAGAATGCAGCAGGGTCCTTAGTGCTTTTTTGGAGGATTCTGAAGATGCAGCAATCTCTGCCTTTGAGGGTTTATGAGTGGGTTCCCCAGAAATCATGAGTGGGCAGAGAAAATTGTAAATAACTGGGTAAAGGGAAATCCTGGTGGGTTTCTAACAACTAAGTGGGGTTACCAGACTGATAATGGGGTGGATTACACACACACTCACACACAGCATGAAGAACTACTTTTGGGAAAGGGATTGGACCTATTACTTTATTATTGTAATGATTGCCAACATACATATAGTATTTTAAAATGTACATATCACTTTGTGTATATTTTACATATATTTAGTTCAAATTTTAGATACATACATGCAATTCAGATCTAGCCTCAGACACTTACTAAGTGACTTCACTTAACCTTCATCTTCCTCAGTTTCCCTATCTGCAAAATGAGAGTAATAATAGCATTAATATTTATTATTATTATTATATTAATAAATAACCTCCCAAAGTTATCAAAGGATCAAATGAGATACTATTTATAAAATGCTTTGTGAACCTTAAAGCACTATATGTAAATGGTACCTCTTATTGTTGTTGTCATTATTGTCCTTAAATAAAACCTTGCAATCAACTTCTTATTCTGTTGTCTCCTAAACCACTGAATCCCATATCCTAATCTGCTCCCTTCTCCTCTCATGTTCCAGCAAACACTACAGGAACTACCTAGACTCTAGTAATACTATTGGTAAGGTCTATGGCCAGAGTTTTAACTAGGGTGGGACAATCTAAAACTAGCTGATTAAATTAAATGAGAGAGACTAAGTAATTTAGCTTTTCTCAGGGTACTGAGGGTAGTCTATCATTCAAACAACCAATGAGCATATTTTAAGCACCTACTATCTGTTGGACACTACATTAGGTGTTGGATCTACAAAGACAAAAATGAAATAGTTCCTGCCCTTGAGAAATTTACATTCTATGGGTGAAGATGACATGAATATAAAAAAGGATCTACAAACTATAAACAGTATATAAATACTGTATGTAAATACAGTAGCTAAATATGTGGTCCAGTGGATAGAGTGAAGGACCTAACATCAGAAAGAGTTCAGATGTAACCTCAACTAGTAGTTGTATAACCCAAGGTGCGTCACTTAATTCTGTTTGTCTCAATTTCCTCATCTGTAAAAAAAAATGAGCTAGAGAAGAAAATGGCAAATCCTTTCAGTGCCTTGCCAAGAAAACCCCAAATGGGGTCACAAAGAGTTACCCATAAATGAAAACAATTGAACGACAACAACAAAAAATATTGATCTGGGTTTCACATGCATAGAAACTATAGTTAAAAACATAGCAGTTGATGGGAACATCAAAAGAAAGAGTATGAAAAGAGACAAGAGATCAGGGGACAGTTGAGTGGCACAGTGGATAGATTACCAGCCCTGAAGGCAGGAGGACCTGAGTTTCCAGCTGATCTCAGACACTTAATGTTTACCATCTGTGTGAGTCTGAGCAAGTCACCTAACCCCAATTGCCTCACTAAGAAAGAGAGAGAGGGAGAGAGAGAGAGAGAGAGAGAAAAGAGGAGAGGGGGGGGAGGGGGGAGGAGGAGGGGGAGGAAGAGGAGGAGGAGGAGGAGGAGGAGGAGGGAAAGGAAGAAGGAGGGATAGGGAAAGGAAGAAGGAGATAAGGAGGGAGAGAGAGAGAAAGAAAAGAAAAGAAAAGAAAAGAAAAGAAAAGAAAAAAAAAGAAAAGAAAAGAAAAGAAAAGAAAAGAAAAGAAAAGAAAAGGATAGAGGCGTGTCAGTCTATATCTCAGGTCAGTCTATATCTGGGAGTTGGGGGTGCTTCTCCAACCACCAAAACAACCATCCAGCTATCTTCATGTTGCATTTGAGTCTCCCAAATGTTTCGTGCCACATGGCATGACTACAACTTCATTTTCTTGCCCAGTCTCAGGTTGTCTCTCTCAAAGGTTTTATAATAATGATGATAATAATAATGTTTAACATTTATACAGTTCCTCTTCTATGCTAGACATCACACTAAGCTCATACAGTTAAGTATCTGAGGCCAGATTTGTACACAAGCGACCTGATTCCAGGTCTAGCCCTATCCAGAGTCACGAACTGCCCATCACTATGGCTCTTATTTCCTAGGATCCATCTTCTTCCTATCACTGTGCCCTCATCTACTCCATCCCTTAGTCTTTGCCTCTTTGCTGGCATCAGTGAGTTGAAGAAGTCCCCACATTTGCCCTGAGCTCCAGAATTACAAAATCCCTGGTTCCAGACCAGAGCTACCACTCTGAAATCTACTTTCCCAACACATTGGAAGGTCTATGTGGATCCTCTCTGAGCCAGGACTTGCCTCAATGTATATTAAAAGAGTTTTGACTTGTAGGAATGCCAATTGAGGCCCTTTTACCAGTACTAAATTTTCTAAAAAATTGAGAATGGAAAAAGAACAGCCTCATTCCCCATATACTCACACACAACACTCTCCAGCTCCAATAACCCAGCAGTGTTCTCAAAGTACTGCCAAGTTGGAGTAGCACATTAGAAGGCTCTTTCCCCCTTCCCTCCACTCCTGAAAGACTGGAAAACTACCAAAAGAAAAAGATTGATTAGCAGAAGATACCATATGCCCTTTGGAAACAATGAAAGTTAAAGCAGGCTGGCGGACTTGGCTGGCTACTCTTTTTCGCAGCTGTCTTGGGAAGGCTTCAGAAACTAGTGGGAAAAGACGTCAGAGGTAGCCTTTGCTTACTTTCTCCTTTCCAGCCATTCGGAAAGAACTAGCCCTATCCAGCACTGACTTGGCAAGGCACCTGGACACAATAGAAGGGTTAATAAAATGATTAAGTGTCTGGACACCACAGCTTCATTTTATTTATTTAACTTTTATTAACCTCCACTGAAAGCCTGCCAAAATCCTCACGTGGTACAGGGAAGCCACGAGAGATGCAATCTTTCAAGCAGGCAAGATTCTCACTGACCTTGTATTTCCCACCATTCCCAAGGCTGAGGGCTCAGCTCTATCATTTGCTCTCTTTGAGTCATATCCCCTATAGATAATGGAAGGGGTTTTGAGCTGGGGGCAAGAGGAAAGAAAATCAATATTTAACTTGTGACTAAATTGTACCTTCTTCATAGAAGATGTATATCAAAAGGCCAGACAACATAGGAACTCCATTCCAATATCTCTAGGAAGGATGAGGCAGTGGACTTAAGCAGTCAGTGTTTGCAAGCTAGTGAACCAAGGAAATCACAGTAAATATAAATTTCTATGTTCCCATCATGGGATTTCTGAAAATGTTTTTTGCCGATTGGATTTTCACCTGATGGGTGAAACTATATTACCAATTTTCTTGTCTAAAATGTTAGACCTTTCTCTGCATCCAGCAATGTGCTTTCAAGTAATCTGAGAGGATGGGGACGTCCCCATCCCCTCAAACATATATACCCATATATGTATGTGGAAGACATATGGTTACATATACACATACATACAAACATAGGGATATATAGAAATATAGTCCATGCTTTCTATTTTATTACTTTTTTCTGGAAAAGCTTTTAGATTGTAACTTGTTTACTTTTTCTAAAGATATTACTGAGTATTGACTAATCCAAATGCCATATATATAATTTTATGGGCTTTTAGTAGCTACTGTCTGAAGAAAGAAAAAAAAAGTGTTCCAAGAGCAAGAAATTAAGGCTCTAATTAGATGATGTAATGAATAGAGCACTTGGCCTGAACTAAGTTCCATTTCAAATGTTTACTAACTGTTTGACCCTGAATAAGTTACTTAATTCTTGACTCAGTTTCCTCAGTTGTAATTGGGAATTATAATAACATTTACCTCCTGGAGTTGTTGTGAAAATAAAATGAAATAATATTTATAAAATGCTTAGCTCAGTAGCTGGCTTTTGTGTACAAAGTAGGTGCTTAATAAATGTTTGTTTCCCTCTTGTGAATAGTGTATTTCTTAATTATGATACCATTATGTTAAAAGTCTTAATTGAACTTGAATCACTATTATGAAATGCAAGATGTTCAAAATACTCATGAGAATTAAAACACATTTTCATAACTCTGGACAATAATAGCTTAAATGAAATATTACCTTCAGCCTTGGTTCATCAGTGATCCAGGCAAGTTTAAAAAGCAAATGATTCCCAGCAGTCCTTGAACAAACAAGGCATGATTCTCATTCTTCCATGTTCAGTGAAATCCTCTTCATTTCTATTGAATTTTTCTTTTGTGTTTTCCTGGACTGTTTGGCCAATTGTTAGCTGCCAATTCTGGTTTCACCCTCTCCTGGAACTTTGCACCCATGCAACTCCTCTCCCACACTGTATGAGCTAATTCCCATGATCTCTTTACTTTACACATAATGGCTAGCAATAATAATAGCTAGCCTTTATATAGCATTTTAAGTTTTGCAAAATGCTTGCAAATAACATTTTAACTTCACAACAATCCTGGGAGGTAGTTACTATTGTTTATACTCTTCTTACAGACAAGGAAACTGAGACAAACACTGGTTAAGTGATTTGTCCAGGATTATTAATAACTACCTAGGACAGGATTTGCCCTCAGGTCCATCTAATGCCAGGACAGCTAGGTAATGCAGTGGATAGAGAACCAGACCTGGAGTCAGGAAGACTTTATCTTCCTGTTCAAATATGGTCTCAGACACTTAACTACCCATATGTCCCTGGGCAAGTCACTTAATCCTGTTTGCCTCAATTTCCTCATCTGTAAAATGATCTGGAGAAGGAAACGGCAAACCACTCTGGGATCTTTGCCAAGAAACCTCAAATGGGGTCACAAATGGTTGGAAAGTACTGAAACAGACTGAACAAGATGCATCAAATATCGGGTACAGTTTCTATCCATTCTGCCACCTCGAGATGCCCAAGTTGCTCCTTTGGTAATTTCAGATAGATTATTTTATCAAATTGTGATTCAGACCTTTAATGCCCTTTCTGCCTACCATTTGTGGCAAGCACAAATTATTAAATGTTGCTTTCATGTTCCTTATAATAAGCAGACATTCATGAGAGAAATATGATGCTATTAACTATGCCAGGGTAAGATAAAGAAAAGTAAATACAGGCCCATGTCACTAATAAATATCAATTCAAATATTTAAAATAAAATCCTAGTAAAATAAGCAATTAGCCTTTAATCATAGAAGTGAAAACTGTGTCTTTAGCAATGAATTATTCATTGTTGTTCTTTATTTTGAGTATTAGCAGGCCACCAAGGATTCTCTTTGCCTCTGATTAATTTCATCAACAGGAGCTGGTTAGTTAAAATATAACAGGTTATCTCTTGGATCAAGATAGAACTCACCTGTCTTTTGTGATAAGTGTCCACCTTTCTTTCATCTGAAACTTCATGGCTGACACAGAAACTGATGTTCACTAAGCCAGGGGAAAGGAGTTTGGAGTTTTTAGTAGGGAAGGGTCTACTTCTATGCCTGGGCTCTAGGGAAAGAGCCAAGGGGTTTTGTCCCCCAAATAGCACTATTATAAAGGAATCCCACTGTATCTCCTTTTCCTAAAATGTCACTTTTTCATTTTTATAGGTATGGTATGAAGGGGGAAGGGCCACTACTACATTCATATGAGTGTACACACACACACATATATACATTCACACACATCAAAATCCAGCACAACTTCCTTCATTGGCATATTTTTAAAACTGCATTACTTGAATTATTTTCATTTTCTCTCTGTCTCTGTTCCTTTTTTCTTCTTTCAAGGCTTAGCTCATAGGCTGGAATCCTTTCCTATTACACATAAACACATACACATATTCCTCCCAATTATTAGCTCTGTCCTTTTATTTAAGTTAAAGCTTTTTATTTTAAAGCTTATTATTTTTATATTCATGCATATATATGCATGGATAATTTTTCAACATTGACCCTTGCAAAACCTTGTGTTCCATTTTTTTCCTGCCTCCCCACCATCCCCTCCTCTAGATGGCAAATAATTCAATATATGTTAAAATATATGTTAAATCCAATATATATATATATATACATATTTATACAATTATCTTGCTGCACAAGAAAAATAAGATCAAAAAGGGAAAAAAATGAGAAAGAAAACAAAATGCAAGCAAACAACAACAAAAAAAAGAGTGAAAATGTTATGTTGTGATCCACACTCAGGTTCCCATAGTTCTCTCTGATGTAGATCTCTCTCTTTGCTCTTCAAATCATTCTATTCCATTTACATGTTGCATCCCATCTTCTCTAGAGAGAATGTAAATTTATTGAAGGTAAGGGTCTGTTTTTCATCTTTATCTTTGTATACTATCCAGACAGCTAGATGTATGATGGACAAATTGCTGAATCTGGTGTCTGAAACACTTCACTTCAAATCCTTCCTCATATACTTATTAACTGAGTGACCTTGAGCAAGTCATTTCACTTATCTGCTTATCAACTGTAAAATGAAGATAATAATAGTACCTTTCTCAAAGAATTGTTATGAGGCTCAAATGGAATAATATTTGTAAAGTAATTGTAGGTACCATATAAATGCTAGATATCATCATCATCATCATCCAGAGAGCCTAGCACACAGTAGGTACTCAAAGATCTGCTAAATTGAATGGATTGAGTCTTTCTGAGTTCGGACTAAGACCTCTTCTTTAAGAAGGTTTTAGCTCCCATTGAGACCTAGGACTTATCAGTTGAGACCTCCTTTGCTATCTTGGCTAGCGCATCCTAGCCACAAGTGCTGAATTAGATTCTGGGCGGATACGTGAATTTTCTCTCTGTGAAATATGCTATCCAACCCGCCAGGAAACAGATTGAAACCACAGAGTCAGCAGCTAAAGCTTTGGTTCCTGTTTCCTTGTTCCCATCGTTCCCACACAATGCGCTAGCTTGTCACATGGAGCGTGTGCATTCACTCTCTTTTCTGCCTTGTTATTCTGTCAATTTCTTAATCTATTTACACTGACTTTATTTTTAGTGTGTCTATTGTGACAGCGAATCCTGGAATTGCTTTGGCTGTTTTCTGAAAATGGCCATTACCAAATCATAATGCCTATCCCAGATAAAAAAATGGAAAGGCTCCAGGCAATTTCTGGGAGTCCTTAGCAGCTGTCTGCTGTTAGAAGTGCATATCAATTCCCACCTTAGAAAGGCTTATTATGCTATGATAAGGGGAGGGTAGCAGAGAAGAGGACAGCTAAGGTTTAATATTTGGACAAAACTCTCCCCCGAAATGCTAACTTGTTTCCTCTTTCAGAGAGTTTCTTCAATAGCTTCTCTCCCCCTTCCCAATCTTTTGTTGGCAAACCACAGAAAAATGCAAATGATCCAGGATCCAATTAATTGCTGGAAGGTTGCAGCTGGCTTGGACACCCTCACAAAGACCTGGTGAAGATGGGGGGGGGGTGCACACAGACACATGTGGAAGGCATCTGATTGCCAAGAGAAATCAGGGCTTGTTACTGAGGCATTGACTCTTCTGATCCAAATTATTGTTCACTCTGAGTGTCCATGCAAACGGCCCATTTTTAGATTGTAGCCCATGTCAAAAGAATTGGCAGAAACCCCTTCCCCAGCTTAAACACACACACACACACACACACACACACACACACACACACACACACACGCCTCTTTTCAGTAAGGAGTACAAAAAGAGAAATAGTGTGAGACAACTGTAGTCAAGTCACATACCACTATACGCCTCAGTTATTCCATCTATAAAATGAGGGAGCTGAGCTATATGCCCTGTAAGGTCCATCCCAGTAATAGACAGGATCCTTTTCAATCAATTCAACAGATTTTTAATTCATCAACCATTCCTACTATGCGCTCTGTGGCAGGTATTATGACCACTGATGACAGTGGAATTCTGAAAAGATCTGAATCTTCATAGAATTCCAAAATTTGCTTGCAATAGAACAGATTTCAAGAAAGAGATTTGTAAATAATGCTCAAGCCAAGGTACTTGGGGAGGTCACTGGGAAGAACTCAAGTTTTACCATGCAGGAATAACACCGTCCAGCTCAACCATAAATTTAGAAATTCAATAGTTCCATTCAGGTTAGCAAATATTCATTAGGTGACATTTACAAGTTAGATACTACAGGTGCTAGACATGAGGGGTACGTAAGTCAAAACAAGATAATCCCTGCCTTTAAGGATTTTATGTTACATTGGGGGTGCAACCTGTATGAAGATTAGTAAAAGAAGGTAATTTGATGGCAGAAAGTATAGAAAAACCAGGGGCACCAGAAGAAAGTTCTTGTGGTTAGTTGCACCTATGACTTAAAGGAACCTAAGAATTCAGAGTGAGGGAGGAGTGCATTCCAAACACAGGAAATACTGAAGCCCACAGGTATAAAAGGTGAGCCTAAGCAGGGTTTAGAGAATGACTACTAAGTCTGTCTGATGAGAACATAGAGCAGGCAAAGGAAAGCCATATGAAATAAATCTGAAAAATAGGTGCGACCCAATTTGGGGCTGATTTTGTATGTTAGCCTAAGGAGTTTGTATTTTAGCCTAGTGCTAATAAAGAGTCTGGGAAGATTTTTGAGCAGGGCAATGATAAACTCAGAACTGCATTTGAAGACCATTCATATGGCAGCTGTGAGGAGTGTGGTTTGGACAGCCCAAAACCTAAAAACAATCAATCAACAAGCATTTATTAAGCAGCTAATGTATGTTCAGGTACTGTGTTAGGTAGTAGTGATACAAATGTAAAATTAAAACAGTCCTTTCCCTATAAAAAAATTCTGTATTATTAAGAGTATAAACTTTTAGAAATAAGTAAATTAAATTAGATATGCAGTGAACAGGGGAAGGGGTACAACAATCTGGAGGCCAGTTATGGATATATTATAGTGGCTCAGGAAATAAGGAATATATTATAATAGTTAGAAAAGAGGATATGAAGGCTTGAACCAATGTAATGCCCATGTGTGTGGAGAGAAGGGGACAATTGTGAGATACTGTCAAGATAGAATGGACAGGACTTGGCAATTGTGGGTAAAGTATGTGAGAGTCATGGTTCATAGTTTGAAAGAATTCGAAGAGATTTTCTTAAAGTCACAAAAGAGAAGACTTCTAAAAGAAGTCTAGCAAATTAGAACTAATTCAGAGAGAGCTATATGTACTGAAAATGGAGGGGCTTAGTTAGCAAGTTAATAACCTATAAGGTTGTAAATTATGAAAGAGAGATAAAGAAGTAAGGAGACAGGATGCCTTTTAGCAAGATATTGTCAATCAGACAGAATGGTTTTGTTTTGCTTTTGTTTTTTTTTTTGTTTGTTTGTTTTTGGGGGGGTTGTTTTGTTTGAAGAGGACAAATAAGGAGAAACAAATAAGAAATTTTATTGCTCCACATTTCTTAGCTAGGTATGTAGTTTTGAGTAGATCTTTAGCTCTGACCCATCAAGGATATATGGAACTGTTGAGGAAGAGAGAAGAGTCAAAACTGATTCCAAGGTTTCAACCCTGGTTAAGAAAAATTATTCTCCACAGAAGCAGAGAAATTTGAAGGAAGGCGAGATCCATTTGGACATGTTGAGTTGACATTAAGATGCAGATATTCAGCAGGTTGCTGATCACATGGAACTGGAGTTGAAGAGAAAGATTGGGACTGGCCTTATACATTTGGGACTTTTGTGTAGAAATGATCATTGAACCCACAAGCATTAATAAAGTCATAGGCAATGTGGAGAAAGATAAGAAGATTCAAGACAAAGCTTTGGAAGATACCCATGCTCACTAAGATGAAGATAAAAACAGATCTAGCAAGGAAGTAATAAATAACTAAGAAGGAAGATCAGTAAAGAATAATGTTAACAAAAGCCAAGGGGAAAAAGTAGAAAACAGTCAACAGTAACAAAAGTTTCTGAAAAGACAAGGAGAATTAAGACAGAGAAAAGGACATTTAAGATCAATTTCAGTTAACTGGTGGATCTCACAACTGAACAGGGAAGGGCATGAATATGGTAGGGATAGAAAAGTCTAGGAACTGGACCACGGAAAGCGAAAGAGATATAGGACTCTAAGGTGAGAGTGTGGAAGGGTCAAGTGAAAGCCTTTAAAGGAAATTTGGACATGTTTAAAGACATCAGAGAAGAAGCCAGTAGATAAGAAGTTGAAGATTGTTGGTGAATGGGGCATTATATATTGAGAAAACTAAAGCAAATAAATCAAAGACACAAGTAGAGAGGTCCTCTTTGGCAAGGAGAAGAGCTAACTTTTCAAAGGCTGGAATGAAAAAAAGAATTGGGAGGGGACTTAAATTTCATAGTGTTGAGGTATGGACTAAGGAATTAAAGGGAGCTCATGGCAGACATTTTACATTCTCATTAAAGTAGAAGGCAAAATCCTCTGCTGTAAGAGGGAAGGGAATGTCTCCTTGGTTTTGAGTAAAAAAAAGAGGTTTAGCATAGCTGCTGCAGGAAATGTAACAAAGTTGGTCAGGGAAGAATAAAAAGAATATTATGCAACAGTGACAATCCAATTCAGCTTAGACAACAAATTTGTAGTAGCCTCATGCTATTTCACTTTGTACAGCAGTGTTTAGCAGTACAAAAATAGAAGTGGAGAAGTTACATGATGGGAATAACCCAAGGCTGGAATTCAACAACACTTGAACAGCAATAGAAGGGGGCAAGGAATTCAGGGTAAAACAGAAGGCCAAGTCAAATTGTTTGACTGTACGGTGAAGATAGTAACAGAAAGAAAATTAACCAATCTAGAGGAGAGATGATGGATTGAAAGAGTGGAGAGTAAGAATCATATTGAAAACAAAGACTATGTTTAAGAGGGATGAGGCAGAATGAGATATGAAAGAAAAGTTTGTGATAAAAGAAGTGGATTTCTGGATTCAGGATCATGGAAGTGAGCCAAGGAGAGTGAGAGCTAAGTTGTGACCATCTCTTTTAGTAGCCAAAGTGAAATGAAGGTATAGGTCATAGCAGTTCAGAAGGTTGATTGCTGATCTGATAAGCCAGGCAGCTTCAGTGGTAAAGTAGAATGGAGTATTAGATTTGGAGTCAGGAAGACTCCAGTTCAAATTCTGCCTTAGGAACTTATTAGCTATGTCACTTAGCCTCAGTTTCTTCATCTGTAAAATGCATTAAAACTCTCAGAGGATTGTTGTGAGGATCAAATGAGATATCATTTTAAAGATAGCATTTTAGCTTTTATTATTTGAAGTGATATCAACATATATATTTTGATGTCCCTGTCAAGGACTGAGGTACAGAGGAAGACTGCAAATCCAATACTTAACTCCTTGAGAAAGGAAGAATAAACTAGAAACCAGGGAATAATTACACACCCACACAAGATCTGGACTGAGTGACCAGCAGGATGATTTCAGAGAGGCCTGCAGGGACTTGCATGGACTGATGCTGAGTGAAATGAGCAGAACCAGGAGATCATTGTACCCAGCAACAACAGTACTATATGAGGATCAGTTCTAATGGACATGACTCTCTTCAACAATGAAATGCTTCAAACCAGTTCCAATTGTTCAGTGAAGAAAGCCATATACACCCAGAGAGAGGGATGTGAAATGTGGACCACAACATAACATTCTCATACTCTTGATTGATGTTTGCTTACATTGTGTTTCCTTTCTGATTTTTCTTTCTTGTAGATATGATTTTTCTTGCGCAAAAAATGATGTGTGGAAATATGTATACATATATTCAATTTGTCAAGTATTTTAGCATAATTAACATGTAGTGGATATCCTGCCATCTAGGGGAGAGATGGGGAATGGGGGGGGGAAGTTTGTAACAGAAAGCTTTATAAGGGTTAATGTTGAAGAATTACCCATACATATGTTTTGCAAATAAAAAGTTTTAATAAATAAAAATTTTTTAAAAAGATCTGGACAGAGATAGAGATAAGTTGAAATAAACCTCAAAAGAAAAGAAGTTGCTGAATGGCAGTGAAGGGGTTGGAGAGAAAAAGAATGGAAAAAAAAGGAATAGCAAATACAATAGAAAGTATCCTCCAAAGAAATCCAAGTTCCCATCAGTACCAGGACAATAGAAAGTGGGAGATGAAAAGATGTAGGAGGAATGGTAGTTTGTTAATAATAGAGTATGAGCTCCCAACAGCAAGAATTCAACTGACATCCAATCCAACCTAATCCCACATGCCTGCCTGCTAATGTGAAGTGCTGGGGGATCTAAAGACAAAATGAAAAATAGTTCCTGCTCTCAAAGAGAGCTGAGAAGAGAGGAAAGAGTAAGACCGTATTTGGGATTAAATGAAATAGATGGTTGCCTATGATAGTAATTACAACTACTCACATTCGAAACAGCACTTTATAGTTTCCAAGTATAATACTTCAATTCAACATTCTTTAAAATTTAATTGATGTCTTTTGTTTTTATGCTTACTAATGTCCAAATATTCCCTTTGCCTGCTCCCCTACCCCATGAGTGTTCCTGTATAACAGGGAAAAGGGAAAAACAGAAGAAAACAAATCAGTTCAGCAAAATCTGCCCCCACACACAACTGAAAGGAAGATGTACTTTTTAAAAATCTCTTCTCAGTGCCAAGCTTGGTAATTAAAATTATACCATGTTTCTTTCATTTTATTCTTCTGTTTCTTTTCCCTGTTGTAATCACTGAAAATTTGCTTTGCTTGTTCCACTTACTTTACTCTGCATCAGTTCATTTGTCTTTCTATATTTCACTGAATTCATCATTTCTTGAGGCCTTATCATATTCCATTATGTTGTTGGGCCATACACTTTGTTCACTGTTCTTTGCTGCAGTAGCCCCTAACTATAGCAACATTGAGACATCAACCCCCAGCTCTGTCAAGGTACTTTCTTTCTGGGCAAAGGCGGGCTCTATTTCCCCACTTGTATCCATGCTGGGAAGTTGCTGTGGTTCCTCAAAAGGAAATGCAGCTAAAATGCACTCTCTAGATCCTTGGGGTAGGGGGGCAGAGCCAAGATGGCGGGCTACAAACCCAACTCTCTGTGACCTCCTCTGACCTTCTCTCAAACCAACAGCAGATTCAGCCTCTGAACTGGTTCTGGAGTCAAAGTGCCCCCAAATATTAGGAGTAAAATACAGTCCCAGAAGTTACCTTGGAGGAGCTTCAGATCAGGTCTGTTTCAGACAGACAGGGGGACATTTTGCTGAGCCCAGACGACAGCTCCAGGAGATAGGGCAGGAAGCCAGGCTGGGACTCAGAGTGTGGCAGTTTCTAAACATTGGGAAGTTTCTGTGAAGCTCATAGGCCATTCTGCCCTCGTAGCAGGCAGGTGCTTTGGGGGATCTGCCTTTTGTAAAAGATAGATTGTAAACCACTGAGAACTCGGGACCTGGCCCCCATTGCTCAGCACTGGAAGTCAATCAGCAGAACTGTCCCAGGGCAAATTGAAGCAGCTGTCACTCCTCTGCTTTAAACAGACCTGCAGCTTTAAAAAATGAATAAAAAAACAGAAAAGAGCTCTCACCACAGACAGCTTTTATAGAGAGAGAGAACAGATCTCAGACCCTGAGGTTCCTAAAGGGAAATCAACTCCAGAGGAAGCCACAAAGGGAGACATGACCTGGTCCCCATTTCACAAGGCTTACCTGGAAGATTGCATAAAGAATCTCAAAAGAGAGTTAGAAGAAAAATGGGGAAATGAATTGAGATCATTGCAAGAAGGATACAATGCCCTCCAAAAGAGACATGAAAAAGATATCAATTCACTGAAAAACAAAATTGGTGCTATGGAAAAAGTCACCAACTCATTGAAAAACAAAAATAGTGAAATGGAAAAAAACACCAACTCACTGAAAAACAAAATTGGTGAATTGGAAAAGGATAATAATTCACTGAAAAACAGTCATTCCCAGGAAAATACACTATGACCAAGTAGGATTTATACCAGGAATGCAGGGCTAGTTCAATATGAGGAAAACTATCAGCATAATCAATTATATTAATAACCAAACTAATAAAATCATCTGATTAAATCACTCAATAAATGCAGAAAAAGCATTTGATAAAATCCAACACCCATTCCTATTAAAAACACTAGAGAGTATAGGAATAAATGGGCTTTTCCTTAAAATGATCAGTAGCATCTACTTAAAACCATCAGCAAGTATCGTATGTAATGGAGACAAACTAGAACCATTCCCAGTAAGATCAGGAGTGAAACAAGGCTGCCAACTGTCACCATTACTATTTGATATTGTATTAAAAATGTTAGCTTTGGCAATAAGAGAAGAAAAAGAGATAAAAGGAATTAGAGCAGGTAATGAGGAAACCAAATTATCACTCTTTGCAGATGACATGATGATATACTTAGAGAACCCTAGAGACTCAACTAAAAAACTACTAGAAACAATTCACAACTTTAGTAAAGTTGCAGGATTCAAAATAAATCCACATAAATCAGAAGCATTTTTATATATTACTAACAAAGTTCAGCAGCAAGAGATAGAAAAAGAAATTCCATTCAAAATAACGGATGATAGTATAAAATATTTGGGAATCTATCTGCCAAGGAAAACTCAGGAACTATACGAACTAAACTACAAAACACTTTCCACACAAATATGTGTGGCTCATGGATAGGCTAAGCAAATATAATAAAAATGCACTACCCAACACTACCCAAATTAATTTACTTATTTAGTGCCATAACAGTGAAACTCCCAAGAAATTATTTTACAGATCTAGAAAAAATAGTAGCAAAATTCATCTGGAAGAACAAAAGGTCAAGAGTTTCAAGGGAATTAATGGAAAAAAAATGCTGATGAAAGTGGCCTAGCTATGCCAAACTATATTATAAAGCAATGGTACTGGCTAAGAAACAGAACAGTCTATCAGTGAAATAGGTTAGGATCACAGGACAAACTAGGCAATAACTATAGCAATCTAGTGTTTGATAAACCCAAAGACTCCAGCTTTTGGGATAAGAACTCACTATTTGACAAAAACTGCTGGGAAAATTGGAAACTAGTGTGGAAGAAATTAGGACTTGACCCACATCTAACACCATATACCAAGATAAGATCTAAATAGGTTCATGATCTGGATATAAGGAGTGATATTATAAATAAATTAGAGGAATGCAGTATAGTTTACCTCTCAGACCTGTGGAGATGGAATAAATTTATGTCCAAAGAAGAACTGGAACTCTTAATTGAAAACCAGATAAATAATTTTGACTATATTAAGTTAAAAAGTTTTTGTACAAACAAAACCAATGCAGTCAAGATAAGGGGGGAAGCAATAAATTGGGAAATCATCTTTACATTTAAGGGTCCTGATAAAGGCCTCATTTCTAAAACATAGAGAGAATTGACTCATATTTATAAGAATTCAAGCCACTCTCCAATCGATAAATGGTCAAAGGATATGAACAAACAATTTTCAGATGATGAAATTAAAACCATTTCTAGTCATATGAAAAGGTGCTCCAAATCACTATTGATCAGAGAAATGCAAATTAAGACAACTGAAATACCACTACACACCTGTCAGATTGGCTAAGATGACAGGAAAAGATGATGACAAATGTTGGAGGGGATGTGGGAAAACTGGGACACTGATACATTGTTGGTGGAACTGTGAAGGGAACCAACCATTCTGGAGAGCAATTTGGAACTATGCTCAAAAAGTTATCAAACTGTGCATACCCTTTGACCCAGCAGAGTTTCTATTGGACCTATATCCCAAAGAGAACTTAAAGGAAGGAAAGGGCTCCACATGTGCAAAAATGTTTGTGGTAGCCCTTTTTGTAGTGGCTAGAAACTGGAAACTGAATGGATGCCCATCAATTGGAGAATGGCTGAATAAATTATGGTATATGAATGTTATGGAATATTATTGTTCTGTAAGAAACGACCGGCAGATTGATTTCAGAGAGACCTGGAGAAACTTGCATGGACAGATGCTGAGTGAAATGAGCAGAACCAGGAGATCATTATACTATATGATGATCAATTTTGATGGACAAGGTTCTGTTCAATAATGAGATGATTCAAACCAGTTCCAGCTGTTCAGTGATGAAGAAAGCCATATACACCCAGGGAGAGGCCTGTGGGATCTGAGTGTGGACCACAACATAGCATTTTCACGCTCTCTATTGATGTTTATGTTTTCCTTCTCAGATTTTTTTTCTTGTAGATATGATTTTTCTTGTACAGCAAGATAACTGTATAAATATGTATACATACATTTGATTTGTCAAGTATTTTAACATAATTAACAGGTATTAGACTTCCTGCCATCTAGGGGAGGGGGTGAGGGGAAGGAGGGAAAAACTTGTAACAGAAAGCTTTGCAAGGGTCAACGTTGAAAAATTATCCATGCATATGTTTTGCAAATAAAAAGCTTCAATAAAAAAAACTAAAAAAAAGATCCTTGGGGTAACACTGTTATTCACAGCTATATCTCCTGAGCTATAGTATCAGTATAATTCCCCTTTAAACAAATTATTAACTCTTATACATGAAATATATACCAATGGGAAGCAAAGTGATAATAATCACAACTTAACAATCCACCTGTAAATGTGAGACATACTTTCCTACCAATGCGTTCATGGGGGAAAATAAACAAAAACATACAGAAGTTTTTCTGTGATTCTGCTTTCATACTGGACAAATGCCTCTTCTTTGCTACCTGAAGTTACTGAAGCATTATTAAGTTCTTGTAACAAATAGTAGTTCTAAGCTTGGGGTCTACAGAGCTTTTTAAATCTACCATCCTGACTGGGTAGTGAGGTCATATTACAGTCTTTCAATGAAAAATGATTAAGATTGGGATCTAAAAAGCTATTCAGGTCTGCTTTCAGGGCTTTTTGGGGTTTCCCTCTCTTGAGTCAAAAAGGGCAGTAAAGAAAAAAAAAAACAGACAGGCTTCTGAGGGAATCCCCTTTTTTCAAGCTAAGGATGGTGCTAAAGACCCTTTCCTCTCCAAATACCAGAGTAATTAATTTTCTCCAATCAGCTCCCAGCATTTGAGCTACTCTCAAATCAGACCAGCTCCCATCAACTGCAAAACTTCCCCATCTCTGATCAGGTAGTTTCAGCAAAGCTTCATCAACTCAAACAGTTGCTGTTCTCTTCTGTATCCATTCTGTGTCTGATTACTTTTCAGCATTGTAGGTTTATCTGTTCTACTGGCTTCTGGTTTTAGTCTCCTGGCTTTGGGTTTCCATATGGAGCTTCTAAAATCAGCTTCTATCTTCTAACTCCCCAGTTTTTCTGTCTCTCTTCTCTCAAATTAGTTCCTCCTTATGGGAAGCAAACCACCTCTATATTTGATTTAAAAAAAAACAAATCCACATTTCTATCAGATATGGCACAAGTAGTCAATATACAATTGATCCTGTAAGTGCTAAATATTTCTTTGATGCAGTTTCCTAGCAGAAACTTTAAAGTCCTAAAAATAGTCACAGGTGAATTAACTACTTGGAAACATTACACTTCAGCTGTCTTTACCATCAATCAAAATTTTTACCTCTTGAGTGTAAGATCTATTTTGCTTTCATTCTGGGCCCCTCAAAAGCTGCTTTTCTCTTTGTTTCTCACATGAATATCATTTTTCTATTACTTTCAGTAAGTAAAATGTACATGTAAGAAAGGGGCAGTGACTGATATCACAAAAAATGCTACTATGGATATTTCTATTCATATGAGGTTATTCTTTCTATCTTTGAACTCTTCTGGCTATATATAGAGCTAGCAAAGGAATCTCTGGATCTGCCAAAGGGAATGGATATTTTAGTCCTTTTTAAAATCATAATTCCACATTGCTTTCCAGAATGACTGGACCAATTTATAATACTTGACAAGTATTTATTAAATATCTTCCATTTAAAGAAGCAGGTAAGGGTCAAGAATATATAGGGATATTTATATGGCAGCTGTGAGGGGCATGTTTTGGAGAGACCAGAAGCCAAAAATAATCAATCAACAAATATTTATTAAACAGCTACTATGTGTCAAGAACTGTGCTTGGTACTAGGGATACAAATATAAAATTGAAGTAGTCCTTTTTCTCTATATATCTGTTGGAATATCTATTATTCATATTTATTATCTATATTTCTGTGTATTTATACAACTATTTCTCCCTCCTTCTTCCTCTTCCTCTCCCTATCTCTATCTTTTT